>PVHX01002897.1:0-155822 GCA_004024805.1 Geosciurus inauris
CGACCACTGAGCCACATCCTCAACCCTATTTTGTGTTTTATGTAGAGACAGGGTCTCACTGAGTTGCTTAGTGCCTTGCCATTGCTGAGGCCGGCTTTGAACTCGCGATTCTCCTGTCTCAGCCTCCCAAAGTGCTGGGATTACAGGCTTGTGCCACCACGCCCACATCAAAAATATTTGTAAAAAAGGATGAGGATGTGGCTCAGTGCCCTTAACAAGTGCCCTTGGGTTCAATCCTTAATTTTAAAAAAAAAAAAAAAAAGGAGGAGGAGGAGGAAGTGATAAATGCTAGGGGCAGATCCTTAAGATCCTTAACCAGGCTCTTTCTGCAGAATAGCTTCTTTGGAAGCTTCTTGAACAAATATCACCTCCTCCTGCATCCTTTTCTCCCAAGTCCCTGACAGGCACTCCGGAGAGGCCATGCAAGAACCAGCTAAACTAGCAGGAGACACAAGAAATCATCTTGAAGGGCAGGGCTCCAGTTATCACCAGTCACTGGAGAACCCCCAGGTTCAGACATGTCACTCAAAATCCCAATAATTGCCTAACTATGATTCTTTAGTTTTGTATTATCAATTGGAATGGTCATTTATATGCAAAACTGCAATACAGGGAAGTATATATTAATATGTTTATGAGCATAAACCAATTACATTGTTAGATGAACTAGCCTTCCCCATCTCAACCATGGGTCTGACCCTTTACAAGCATTCATCTTTGGTGAAAGTTAGTCCTTTTCAAGAGGCATCTAGACAGAACCCTGAAGTCTCAAGAAGAAACTTCCTTTTTATAAGTCATTATATCTAAATCTAATCATAGAACTTCAACACTGGAATTCAACCAAATATCTCATTAATAAATCTCTTCGATGAATGTCTATCTTCTAGCCTCCTAGCCCTAGGATTTCAGGAAAATTCCCAGGCATAGCATCTTACCCACACTGCATTGACTAAAGAGTGTGTCTTACTCTTCCCACTTGACCTGCCCCGTCTGCTCCATGAGCCTTGGCCCACTCACCACACTTCTGAACCAAACCTTGAGCTGCCTCTTCATGACTCTCCAGTCCTATGTGTTGATCAATCAATTCTGTCTCTATGGAGGGATGCCACAGAGCCTATTTTTCTTTCCATCTCTTTTAGGTATCAGAGGAACATCCTCCCCGAATTCACATATTCTAGGGGAAAAGAATGGTTTATCACATAAGTATGTCCCTTAAGCAGTACAAGCAAAGGTGCATGAGAGGTCACCACAAGGAGAAGAAATGCTGCTAGCTGCCTTCCCAGCACCCTGTCCCACACTCTCATTGGGATAGATCCCAGACCCCACTCTATGAATGGACCCTGATTAGTCTAAACCAAGCTTCACCAATGGGCATAACCTCACCGCCTCAATGTAATACTTAGTTCAGAAATGGGTCCGAGACTTGAGTTTATCCAATCACAATGAAGTCTAGAATTTAGGTTCTGTGACTGGGAGAAAGAAATCCCCTTTCTCTCCTGCTGGACATGAAGGGCAAAGCAAACAGGCTCCTCCACTTGTTCATGGCAGCCATCTTGGGACCACACAAGGGGTCAGCCTGAGAATGTAGCAGGGGCTCTGGAAAGTGGAGAAGAGGATGCATATCCAGTCCTTGGTACCATGCTGAGCTACGGCTTCAACCTTTTCTAGGTGCCAACCTACCTCTGGACTTTTCAATGACCTGTAAACTCTTGTTATTTTTTAAGCTAATTTGACTTGGACTCTCTTCAGCTTACAGCCCAAAGCATCTTAACTGATACAGAAAAAACTCCATTAATCCAGAAGGACTCCTGGATGGTCCCGGATAAGATCTAAGTATACCACAAATCCTGACATTCAAAACACCTGTTTCTAGGGAGATGCAGCCCCAAAAGTAAACATACCTGAGCCCTAAAATGCCCCTGTATTTCTGGAGAATTCAGTATTGCTCTCACTACTAACAGCCCTTCCTGTGTGGACATTAATGGCATGGGATCTTCCCACATTGTTGCTACTTAAACAGAACTGCTTAAGGATATGCTCATTTTTTTCAGCCACCATGTGTTTCTCTCAGGTTCACCTTCTGGAGAGGGATGCCACAGCAGCTTGGTGGTATAAATGTACAAGTCCTCTCTGTCTTCCTCCACCCAACCTCCCTGACCCCACTTCTGTTCCCCCCTGTGGACCTTCAAAGGGTTAAACGCTAGAAAAGTGGCTTTTAATAACAGCTGGAAACAGACTGCTGCCCCAGGCTGACAGCAACTAATAAAAGGTCAGGAGGTTGAGGGAATTATTTTCCCTGGAAATAATTTTCTAAGGGAAATGGTAAAGTTGTTTAAGTCACCAGGTGGGACACATAAAGGACAATCTTTCCTGGCTCTCAAGAAATGGATATTTGACTTCACTGATTTTGCCTGTCTTACACATGAAGTGAAAACTTCAGTAACATTAAATACATTTTATGTCTAATATATATATGTATATTTATACATATATATAATGCATATATATATATATGTACATGCACACACACCCTATATCCCTTTGGCCCAGTAATTCCACTCTTAGGAATGCAGCCCAGAAAAATACATTTGAAAGGAGAAATAAACTCTATGTGCAAAGATGTATGTTGCAACATTATTTATGATTTTAAAAGATACCTCAGCAAAAAGGGGATCAGTTAGTAAATTTTTACACATTAGTGTGAGATAATATCACAGATCACTAAAAATGCAGAGTAGCAACACAGAAAATGTCAACTTATAAAAGCAGACATAAAGCAACATGCACAGGTGATTGTGATGAGATTGTTATGTGCCTTTCGTAAATAAAGATTGGACAGTGTAGCCAAGAATGGTAGGTGTTAAACTGAGCCAGAAGAATCATGAGAGATCCTCTTACTTTTCTCCATTTTGTGTCATGTTGATTCTTTTCTCTGATAAAAAAAAATATATAATTTTGTTGGGAAAATGAAAATGTTCATAAATTGTGGTGAGGCATACACACTTGTACAAATGTCCAAAAAACATTGAATTGTATACTTTCCATGGGTGAATTATATGGTAAGTGAATTATATCTCAATAAAGCTGTTTTAAGCATGTAATTTTGTTTTAAAAAATGTGAGCCACTTTCAATGAAGAGAGAAAAAGACCTTTGTTTCCAATTTAAGGAACAATGCTATTCAACAGCTGGATTATACAGGCTTTTGAATAAATTCTCAGCACAATTTATGAAATTGGTGGCAAATACCACCTAGGGCACTATTTTAACTAAAGCACATCCAGTGTACTTAAGGGGACAGGAACCTCCCTGGTCCTTCTTGAGATGAGATAGACATTAGTGGAAGAAAAATTCTAAAATTAAAGAGGTAAAGTCCAAATCTCAAATTAACAACTCGAATCATCTGTTGTTCTGGGCAGCAGACTTACCCAGTCCAAGCCTCTGTTTTTTCCTCCATACAATGGAGCTAATCCCACCTTCCTGACTGGATTGCTGTGACAATTTAAATGTATCATGCATGAAAGCATCTGAGACAAAAGATTCTCAGCAGCTGTTGGATTTTTGTGGAAAAATAGAGATGCAACTGAACCAAGATTTAAAGTTACTTTGAACTGTGTTCAAGGTAGGAGCCCCCCCAGAGGATGCCAAGTGGCTCCCTTTCCTCTGAAGGGCCTGGGGATGGTGGGCACAATTGTGTCCCTTGCAGTTGAGTCTGTATGAACTACCCAGGAAGAGTGTCTTTTAAAAACTGATCTCCAAGCTGGGTGCAGTGGCTTACGCTTGTAATCCCAGCACTTGGGGAGGCTGAGACAGGAGAATTGCAAGTTCAAAGCCAGCCTCAGCAATGGCGAGGCGCTAAGCAACTCAGTGAGACTCTACCTCTAAATAAAACACAAAATAGGGCTGGGGATGTGGCTCAGTGGTTGAGTGCCCCTGAGTTCAATCCCTGGTACAAAAAAAAAAAAATGATCTCCATTCACTGGTCATTCGTCCCAACTATCAGACCCAACAGCAGCCACATTGGTCCATATGATAAATCCCAAGTCACCTGATCCTGGAAAAGAGAGAAAAAAAAATGTTCAGCCCTGAGCTTCTAAAACAGTCTAACAAAATCCCGCAGCATAATGACAATGACCATGGCTTTGAAATCAGAAAGACCTAGGATCGAATATGGTCTCCAGATCCTTATACCCTTCAGTCAAATTCCTTATTCTACCTAAAACATGTTTTGCTCCACTAGAAAACAGGGCTTGCGAGACCCAACTAATATTATAGAGAGGATTAAGTGGGAAAAATATAAATGTTCTCCAGCATATGGTGGACACCCAGTAAATGTAATGTAATACCCCTTTCCTTGTTATGCTTTAATAGACAGATATCACTTCAGCTAAGATAGACTCCTGCATCCTTTGCTCTTTTCTACTCTCCACCCTCTGGTTTCTTCTTTCTCCGAAACCAACAAGCCCAGAACATAAGCCCCCAAATATCAGTCAGCACCAGCTCAGCCCACAGCATGTGGCCCTGTGCACACTCCCCATGATCTCATGCAGTTGGACTGTTATTTTTACAGACTGGTATTAAGAAGCATAAGCCAGAAATCTTTTCTATATTGTCACGCCGGGTATTCTCAGGCCTGCAGTGCAGATGGAGTGTTCCTAGAATTTTATGGTACAATATATGGGCTTCTAGGCCCTTCTGCAGACCCCAGGCTCTCCAAAGCCCAGTGGAAAGCCTAGCACCAGAGGGCCCCTGCTCCTTCCTGCGCTTTCTCCTCTTGATGTGCCAAACTGAGCATTCCCGCTGCAGCCAATACTCTGAGATAGAGCAGATCACCGGGGAACCGCAACACCACAGTGATCCAGGATACGCATTGTCAGAGTCATGGGTTGGACCACACACAATCCACCAGACTGAGCTGCTTGTTCCTGACAAGCATCCTGTTCCACTATGCACAGGAACAATACCGAGGCAGGGGGTAGTGCCAGGGAGGGCAGTGCTCCTGTGTCCCAACCTGCCAGGGAAAAAGAATTTCACAGCTGTTGGACATGTGCTAGAATTGTGGTAAGTCACCTGTGTAAATTATGAAGCATAAGCCATGCTTTTTTTGTTCTGTAATTATGTAAATACAATTTTTAATTTTTTTCCCCCGGAGAAGGAAAGAAAAGAAGAACGAGGAAAGACAGAAAAGAAAACAAGCACCACCGTGGTATAACATGAGAGAAGATGAACACTTGGGTGGACCACTGTCTCTTCACTGCCCACTGCCATTATCTCTTCTCTCTCTAACTCTTCATTGTCCTCTTCACTTACTGCACACATTTCTGACTCTAGGTCACTCTGTAATTTGCTGTCATCAGTTGCAGCTTCTTTCTTGGTAACAGCAATCATTTGCGAACAATGTCAGCACGGACGTCTTTCTTCTATCTCCTGGCAACGCTTTCCACATGCCCCATCTTGTCGCCTCTTTCTTCCTCTGCCTCACCCTTCCCCTGACTCCACCATCCCTGAGAGAGAAGGGACAGGGCTGCCAGAGACTGTACAAGAGGAGCAAATGCTCTGCCCTAGCACACTGCAAGCAGCTTCAAGGCCAGGACCTGCAAACACGCTAGCCCTCTCCAAATACTGTGGGGATGCCATGTGCATGCCAGGAATGCACCCCGTCAGGCAGGCCCCGAACAGCACACACAAATGCTTCTCCTCTCTCACCCTTTCTCTAACACAGACCACACACTAGAGCAACTGAAAAAAATTTAAAAAAATAAAAATTCAAGGTCTTGTTCCCATCCTGGGAGTCTGAGGCCTCAGAGTTCCTCAAAGAGAAGAAGAATGTTCACAACTCCTTTTAGCATTTAAAAAATGCTAATAAAAGCCATACATGGGCCCATGGGGGACTGCCCAGGCTGGCTTAATTGTCACATCTCTCTGCTTTGGCTCTGCAAATTATTGACACAATCTGGTAGAACTGGCAAACTCATGAAGATCAGAGCCCTGAAAAGGACAAATATACCATTCCTTAAAATAAAAAGTGAAAAAAATATTAATGATTTCTTGGAAAACTAGCATATCGAATGGGTAAAGTTCTTTCTGAACACAAGAGCAGTGGGCCAAAGAATCTAGAAAGAAATGATCTTTAATAGAGAAATAAAAATCTCTGATCCCAATCTCATTTCAAAAGAAAGAGCCCCTGTAGTTGTGTCAGTCAAGACCACTGAAAAAGAGACCCTGAAGTGATAGACGGCCTCTGCTGTTAGCCTGATATACTTCCTACAGCGTCCCAGGAAACCATGCAGGGTAGATGCTGCCATGATCTACTATCCCAAACTTTGGGAAATAGAAGAGTGACATCTTCTACATCTCGACCCAGAGTCCCACAGCCAAGAATGACACTGAGGATGTCCTTGTGTTGGATGCTTTCATTATACAGGCACTTCCTGTTTTTTGTCATGTAATACTCTGTGCCACTTTGAGATTTGGTCAGCAAAAAGGCCATCACCAGATGAGATCCCCTAATACCTCCAAAAATATGTGCTAAACTAAATCATTCTTCTTTATAAAATGGTCTGCTTTGGTTATTTAATTGTAGTAGTAGGAAAAAAAAAAACAGACTAATACAGATGGGTCATTATTAAGGGGCTCCAAAAGGAACAATACAGAGAAATTTAGTCTGAATCAGCATGAGGCTTCAGACTGCAGAGGTGTGGCTGAAAAGGCATCATCTCTAGAACATGCATGGCATCCAAAACGCAGTTCTGCTAGCTCACACAGCTTTGTAGCCTATTTCCAAAACACTATTGGAATCTCATCTCCTGCATAAACCCCAGGTAAGTGATGGTAACCTAAAGACCTGACTAGAACAATTAGAGGAGGAAAAGTTTATTTGATTCATGATATCAGAGGTCTCAGTCCATAGACAGCCAACTCCAGAGAGCGAGGCAGAACATCATGGCAGAAGAGAATGGTGGAGGAAAGCAACTCAGAACATGGCAATCAGGAGGCAGAGAGCTCTGCTTACTAGGGACAAAATATAAATCCCAAAGACATGCCTCCAGTGAGCCACCTCCTCTAGCTACGCCCTAACCTGCCTAGGTTAAAGTTCTCATAACCTGATCATCACACCTCTAAACTTTCTTGCATTGTCTTGCACATTAGCACCTCATATCTAAACCATAATAATGATGGTGAATCATCTTCTGTACCTATCACTCTACAAAGACCACTGAAAATCTGCTTATGAAATATGCCCATGTCAATGACAACAGGCTATTTATAGCTATTATTTCCTCCATGTGCCAGGGCCTCCAGCCCAGCCCAACTATTTTAGGGAGACCCAGGAAATGTATCACATATGCTCCTGCAGAAAGAGAGAGAGAGAAAGGAAGGAAGGAAGGAAGGAAGGAAGGAAGGGGAGAAAGAAAGAAAGAAAGAAAGAAAGAAAGAAAGAAAGAAAGAAAGAAAGAAAGAAAGAAAGAAAGAAAGAAAGGAAGGAAGGAAGGAAGGAAGGAAGGAAGGAAGGAAGGAAGGAAGGAAGGAAGGAAAAGAAAAAGAAAAAGAAAAATGTGATCAACATGTCTTCACCTCCTTAGGGATGTCCAAGGAGAGGCCACCACTGCCTGTCAGGCTGCTTTCATGGATCTTGCTCTGTACTCTGACCACAGATGAGCCACTCCTGCCTGTAGTATTGGTTTCTGCATCACCACACAGGATGCTCTCCCCACTGGGACCACCAGGCCTGCCATTCATCACTGCCACTTGCACTGGGTAGAACCATCTGTGCTGGATACCTTCATCTAGTTAGCAAATTAAAAGGAAATGTAGCCCCCTTAATGTGCTAAATGCTATTGGTGGCATATTAAAACAACACAACTATGCTTCAAATCTTGCTGAGGCTTTTAGTGAAAACAGTTTTTCAGTGTTTACTCATGCCCTCTGTGTCCAGAAGATTCAGACATGGGTGCTTGGTGTACTAGAACACAGACAAACCCAAACAAGGGTCATTAGTGCAGGTACCACGTACTGGCTTCTGATGGGTAAAGCTAGGAAGAGTTGCCAAGCCATCTCTCTGTTCCTGTGCCCTGAAGAAGAGCTCTTTCATCAGAAGTTTCTGAATGCTGCATTTAAAACCCTCCAGCAGGACTCTTGTGTACACTCAGACACTGCCATCAAGATTTGAATTTTGGCTGAAAGAAATGCATCAGCAGTGATGTGTTGTTAAACATAAGAGTGTAGGATGCATGTAGGGCTGGTTAGCTCAGCTGGGTGAAGAACAAGCTACTCATTCTGCTCATGTTGTCACAGAGTATAGAAAGTATCATCACATACTAGAGACACCTCTATGCAGATGATCCTTCAGGAATATTATAGACTGAATTGAGTCCTCCCAAGATGCATATGTTGCAGCGCTGAGCCCCAAAGCAAGTGTCTGGGACATGAAGTCTTTAAAGACCTTTATTTAATTTAGCTTAAATGAGGTCATAAGTATGGACTTTAATCTAATACAACTGTGTCCTTATAAACAGAGGAAGAGATATCAAAGATGGATTTGTGTGCAGAGAAAAAGCTATGTAAGGACAAGGAAAAAAGGCTGACATCTCCAAACCAACCAGAGAGACCTCAGGAGAAACCAAACCCACCAACATCTTGGTCCTGGACTTCTAGCCTCCAGAACTGTGAAAAAACAAGTTTGTTTGTTGTTGTTGTTGTTTTTAAGCTACCCAGTCTGTGGTCACATGTATAGCAGCCCTAGCAAACTGGTACAGAGTCATTATACTGTCACTCCTCTTGCTTTATGTAACTCTAAGACTTGAGCCCACCCTTTTGTCCCTCTTCTGTAAATGAGGACATGTCATCAACTCATTATTAGAGTTGAGGCAGAACCCCAATCTCCATCTTGGAGGCAAACCCTGCTTCTGCAACATGGCCCTGTTTGTATTCAACACCCCCAAGGCCATCCCTTGCCAGTTCCAGATCATTTGTATACATCCTTGCAGCCTGGAGCCCTAAAATGCACTCGCCCTTGAGAGGACATTGGTTAGAGAGGGTACTGAAAAGAGTAAATTGAGAAGCTGAGCCCCTCAAGTGGGCCACTGGGTGAGCCCAGCGCTCTCACAACTGTCTCCACATGACTCTCTGATGACAAGTCCTCTCTGCCCAGCACTCCTCTCCTGCACTTCTAGGACTACTGCAGATGATTGGTGAGTTTATCATTGCACTAGAAGGCTTAATTTGTCAATGAGTGAATTGTTCACCTATGTCCTTCCATCTGAGAGGGTACTGCCAGCCCAGCCATGGAGAAACTGCACAATAATCGTGAGTCATTGGCATTCCTAGACATACATCTGAAACCCACATTAGATTTACCTTGAAGAACCACAAAAATAGTGTAAACATTATGGCCATGTCCTTTACCAAACTGGTCCATTGTTGGCCGTGTCACAATTATGACCCAATAACTCAGAATTCTTTATTCAGCAGTTTCCAATTTTTTTTTAATAAATTGATAGGGAAAAAAAAGCATATCCTGTAGTGGGCTCTGTTGATTGTAACCAATAACACTCTGAGTTTACTGGATCTTTTTATCCAAATACTTCTTAGTCACATGTATCTTGTCAAGAAAGGAAAAGAGAAGCAAGCAGTGGCACCATTGTCATGAATGCCCCCCGTGGGTCCTCCAATCCAGAGGCCTGAGAATGTGCTGGGTACCATTTGTTCCAGAATTGATCCAAAATATTTGTTTCATTGGACAATTTTTCCCAGGAACCCAGAATTTAAATTTATTATGCTACTCATACATTGCTGGTGGGACTGCAAATTGGTGCAACCAACCTGGAAAGCAGTATGGAGATTCCTTAGAAAACTTGGAATGGAACCACCATTTGTCCCAGCTATCCCTCTCCCCAGTCTATACCCAAAGGACTTAAAGTTAACATATTATAGCTAAACTGTGGAACCAACCTAGATGCCCTTCAATATGAATAGATAAAGAAACTGGTATATATACACAATGGAATATTACTCAGCATTAAAAGAGAATAAAATTATGGGATTTGCAAGTAAATGGATGGAGTTGGAGAATACCATGCTAAGCGAAGTAAGCCAATCCCAAAAAACAAAGGCGGAATATTCTCTCTGATAAGTGGATGCTGATCCATAATGGGGGGGGAGGGCATGGGAAGAACAGAGGAACTTTGGGCAAGAGAGGAGAGAGGAAGGGAGGGGACATGGAGGCAGGAAAGATGGTGGAATAAGATGGGAATCATCACCCTAGGTAAATGGATGACTGCACGTATAGTGCGACGCTACATTGTGAACAACCAGAGAAATGAAAAGTTGCGCTGCATTTGCATACAATGAATCAAAATGCATTGTGCTGTCATGTGTACCTAATTAGAATAAATAAATAAATATTTTTAAATAAATAAATGTATTGGGCTTGGGTTATTTATAGGCTGTGCCAATTTATTTCATGTTTCAGTTGTTAGCAAAGCTGGCTCTCTGTATGCAATCAAATATTTTCAAGTGGTGGTATTTTTTTACTTCTTCCTTTAATACAAGCAGCATTTCTTAAGTGTGTCTTATGCACCACCCATATCGAGCAATTCCCCTCCTTTCCCTTTGTTGGCAGCATCCCAGAGGAATCTTCAACCTTGTTACTCAGGCAAGGATATTGAAGATAGCAAGTGAAAGTGAATTTCCTAAGGCTGCCCAGTTGCACAGAGATGAAATAAGTATAACACCAAAAAACTCTGGTCTTTTTACAACACCATACAGCCACTCTGAATGTTCTTTTAGAAAAATACAGTTGACCTTCTGTATTCTTAGATTCCACATCCAGAGTTTCAATCAACCACAGATGGAAAATATTTGAAAAAATGCCAGAAGTTTTGAAAAAGCAAAACCTGAATTTGCCCAATACAGAACATGACATTGAATCTAAACGAATGCGCTGGTGTGCACACACCCTCCCGTGGCCTCCGCAGTGTCCCAGGCCCTCAGGCTCTCCCCAGCACTCCTGCAGGAGCATTGCTTGCCTCCAGGTTTATTCATGTAGTGTGTAGCAAGGCCTTCTATGTTTATATCTGTGCAAAACAAGTGCAGGTTTTTTTCTTGTTGTTATTCCCTAAACAATGTAGTATAACAACTATTTACCTCGCATTTACATTATATTAGTTATATGTCACCTAGAGATGATTGAAGTATGTGGGAGAATATACACAGGTTACATGAAAATCCTGCACCATTTTACACAAGGGCTTTGAGCACCACAGACTTGAGTATTCTCCAAGGCCTTGGAGCCAGTTCCCCATGGATATGAGAGATGGCTCCGTACCATTGTATAGGCACGGTATTCAAATTGCTAAGCTGTTGTTATTCTTCATGTTTGTTTAGGGTAGTGGGGGAGTCTTACCATGTCATGTGTGCTTCATTTAGGTAACAACCTCTTCCAATGCCTAGCTCTGAGAATGCATTTTTCTTTCCTTCTTTCTTTTTTTCTTTTTTCAGTACTGGGGAAAAAATTCTGAATCTGGGGTGCTCTACCACTAAATTTCTTCCCCAGTCCTTTTTATTTTGAGACTCCCTAATTTGCCCAGACTGACCTCTAACTTGCAATCCCCTTGCCTCATCCTCCCCAGTTACTGTGATTCCACGTATGTACCACCAGGTCTGGCTGAGAATGGATTTTCAAACAGAAGATTGTTCTTACCACCTTGTGCCCCAGGCTGGTGAGGACCTTTCTGGAAGTCAGCAACAAAATTTTCACATTACCTATATCAAAATTTTCTATTCATCTATCTTATTCCCTTTGCTAGACTCATACCTTTGAAGGCAGATGTTTTATTCACTGTTTCAGTCAGCTTTCTTGCTACTGTGACTAAAAGACCAGCCAGAATAATTATAGAGGAGGAAAAGTTTATTTGGGGGCTCATGATTTCAGAGGTCCCAATCCATAGACAGCAGGCTCCATTCCTTGGGGCTCAAAGTGAGGCAGAACATCATGGCAGAAGAGTGTGGTGGAGGGAAGCAGCTTATGTGAATATCAGATAGCAAAGAAAGACTCCACTTACCAAATACAAATATATACCCCAAAGCCATGCCCACGCCACAGTTAGCACTCGGTCCCATCAGGGGATTAATTCACTGATTGGGTTAAGGCTCTCATAACCCAATCATTTCTCCTATAGACCTTCTTGTATTGTCTTACACATGAGCTCTTTGGGGATACTTTTCATCCAAACCATAACATTCACCTCTCTCCTTCCAGTTCTGAAAGTAGTACTTTGCATGTAGTGGCACTCAATAAGTGTGACGAAAACATTAATCAAGTAACCGATTAAGTCATGGAAATAATTTCATTATATTTGTTTTGAATGACAAAGCAAAATATCTCAATTTCTTGCACCATATACACACTCAAATTGACCCACATCAGCCTATGTGGGCCCTCCTTTTACTACAGAAACTTGTAGCCAAAGCATCCTGTATTTTAAGATCAGGGAAATAGCATAAGGAAATTTCTGATTAGAATGGCTTATGCTAATACACATGATGAATAGGGTTCAAGATAACTCTTGAAAGTAAGCAGCCAACCCTTTTCTGCCTCTGGTTTTGAAGAAAATCCCAGATGCACACCAGCCTACATCAGAGAACATTCTCATGCCTGGTTCCTGGATCCACCCAAGGCCCTGGCCAACTCCTTATAGAGGTCAGACCTGTGAGAGCTGCATGGAAATTCTGTACTCAAGTGCCCTAATCTACAAATGTGGAGGGTTAAGGATATTTGATATAATTAACACAATGGGGCCCTAATCAGGAAGACAAACAACTAAACTGACTGTTGTAGTCTATTTCTATTGCTATAATAAAATAGCTGAGGCCAGGGACTTAATAAAGAAAAGAAGTTTACGTAGCTCACAGCTCTGGAGGTTCAGGAGCATGGCACTGGCACATTCTGGAGGGTCAGGTACCCCTAGCTGTATCACAACATGGCAGATGGCATTTCAATGGCAGGAGTACATGCAGTGGACATCACATGGCAAGAAGGGAAACCAGAGAGATTCAGGATCTAGGCTTGCTCTTTTATAACATCTCATGCTCACAGGAACTAACCAGGATCCCTTGAGAACTACATTCCTTCCAAGGTCATGTTCCCAAGGGCCTTAACACCTCCCACTTGGTCCTGCCTCTCCCATCACCATGTTAGGGAACAAGCTTCTAGGATCTCAGATTATACCAAAACCATTGCACTTGACCTTAATGAGACAAGAGGGAGAAGAGAAAGGAAAGGGGAAGGAAGCACAGAAAAGGAAGAGGGAACAAGGGACAAGGGGATGAGATGGAGAACAGGATGAAAGACCTTGCGTACTCAAGTGAAATCCAAAACAACTGGAAAAGCAGTTGCTCTGAGGACATCCCCAGCACTGAGCCTCATAGAGGCCTCTAGCCAAAAAGTGGTTTCATTCAAACTTTAATGGCAGTAGAATCTTAGATTAAAAGAATTAATCTAAGATTATAATTTCACCTGGGGAGGGTTAAAATGATGCAAATTCCCAGGCCCACCTCCACAGATTTTGATTCTGTGTGGGTCTCAGAGTCTAGGAATAGATACACCCTTACAGGCTCCCAAGATGATTTGGAGGAAGGACTAGCTTTGGGAACTCCACTACAGAATTCACTCCACTTCCTGAGGGTGCAGGAATTCCAGCTCTGCTGACTCAAACTGCCACTTCCAGGGAGGGACAGGAAGCACGTGACCTATGGGATAACTCTGGTTGTTAGAAAATTCTGTTTTCTTACACAGTGCTCACATCTGCTTCTGGAACTGAGTTCTATCTAGAAAAGAAAAGAATAAGACAAAAAATTGAAGACACATAGGCCTAAACCCTACAAAGGGGGGACATAATTAGCAAATCAAGCTACCGCTGCCACTAGTCTAACACTCCTCAATCTCTCTGTCAAGACACCTAGTTAAGGTAAAAATTCAGTGTGTCTACCAGGACAAATTCTATGTTCATATTTCTGATAATGTGACTAGCCTCCCAAAGAGCTGAAAAATATCACATCACCCAGAAAACCCCTTTTACTGAATCAGTTGGAAAAGTAGGAAAGAATTGCTACTTCTTATCTATTCTTGCTGGAAAAAGACTCTATTTGACTTCTTAAGGGCCAACAAAGAAGACAAAGGCCTCAAAGCAGCAAACCTGACAGAAACCCTTGTGTCTGAATTAATGATCTCCTCAAAAGCTATGCAGGTCATCCAGTCTTTGAAACCCTCAAGAAATGTTTGCATCCACTAATTTGACAGTCCCATGGGTGTTTGCTTTCAACAAGGCTTGGTGATCTTTTCAAAGAAGTCTCCTAGCTCCTTGAGAAGAGGCTCCCAATTCCCTTTCTACCCACAGGAATGTCTTCCCACTGCTAGTCCACAGGTGATTAGCCAGGAGCCCCACACGCCGACCTGGCCCTATCTCTGAGAGTGCCATGTCAATCAGAAGGGCAGCAAGAGGCACTGTAGGACAGTTCAAGATGGACTGCCAATTCCCACCATGATTGATGGGGAGCCAGGAAGAGCTCCTGACTGAATTTCAACAGAGTAAAGCCACAAACTGGAACACTTCATGAGCAAGTTCTACAGGACATGACTATCCAAAGGCACAGAAGGGATTATCTCAGCCAGTGCAGTTGCTTTCCTGAAAAAATATACTGCCCTGCAGGGAGCAAGAATGCAAATTCTTTCCAGGACTCTGTTCATCTGGAACTTTGGTAGTCAGGAAAGTCAGTGCACAGGTAGTCTGGGTCTGGAGGGAGAGAGGAAGAGAAGCTAACTGCTTCTGGCACTTCCCAGGAGACTGCCAGTCAGAGTATGAGATAAGCAAGCTTCACTATGACTCACTATAAATTCAAGACCAGGAATCTACCATGCTGCAGGGAGCCAGCCCAGCAGTCAAACCAAGCAGAGAGGGGACAAGGCACCTGTCCAACACCTGTGGAGCACCTGTCCTGTATCAGACAGAGCATGACCTAATTGTTACCAAATGCAGCAGATTAATATTTTTCCCGATTTACAAGTGAGGAAGATGAGGATAAAGGAATGTGCATAAGATCTTGAAGCTGGCAAATGACAGATTGCAGATTAAAAATACAAATCTGACTAAAGCCAGAGAGCATTCACTACAGCAGACCACCATTTTTGCTTCATGAGAAATAATATTTTCCTTAGAATGTAAGAAATAAGGATGATTTCTTGGTTTTCTTAGCAAACCCATCTCTCTTCCCAGCCTGCTCATCACATTTGCCCACGTCCCTCTTCCCTCTCACTTCTTCCTGGGCAAACACCTGGGTAGGACCACCAGGCAGTCTTCCTAGGTCTCATCCCAAACCCAGAGCAGGGGGGCCTGTCTATAAGAATAATCACTGTTAATATACCATTGTTAACCAGTAATTGCCTTCCTTTGACTTCGCCTTTTCTAAAGCCACGGACAATTTCTCCCAGCTTCTGCCTTCTTGAAGCTTTTGTTTAAGTCTTTAAAAGGCACGACTTTCCAAAGAAATAATTAAGGCTTCCATGTCCCACACTTTTAACAAATATATTTCGACCTAGTTTCATCCCTTTTGGAAGGGAGCCGTTTTCTGGCACCTTAAAGGGATTTTCATTCAATTATCCTCCAGAATCCTCTTTTCTTCTTTCTTTTACTACATAAAGCTCACCAATTGCCTACAGAGGTGAAATTAGGTGCTTGCCCATTCAGTGTCAGGCAGGGCTTTAAATTGGATGAAATAATGCTTCTTTGAATTTCAGGGAAGGCTTCACAGAAAGAAATTAGAATCTGCCCTAAGAAGCAGTTCCATCATTCATTGCCCTTCCATTCTCTCTGTGCTCTGGGGGAAGGGGTAAGTGCAGAGCTGGAATTCCAATTCACACAAACACACAAAGACTCTTTTTAAAAAGTTTATTCAGGAGTTAGGATAAAGCCAGGGAGCTCATCCCTTGTTCCTCAAAACTTCTGGACTGTGCAGTTGGTATCAGTCTTTGCACTTGAGTAACCTCACCTCACCCTCAGCGCCCCCTTCCTGCCTGGGGGAAAGCTTTGCTCGATAAGGACTAAAGAGTTGTGAGTGCTACCCAGTTGTGAGCTTTTGCCTTTTAACACATCAGAATGAATTCAGAAGTACTGATGACAGGAGTCGAACAGACCCAGACCGCATCCCCCCTCAAAAAAAGAAAAGGAAAAAAAAAGGAAGAAAAAACATGATTGAGATTAGTCTGACCTGAACCTTTAACCTTTAACTTGAAACAGCTTCCCTGGACATGGCAACTGAAGATGAAGTCTCATTCTACTGAAGTCTGCATCTATTTGCCTCCCCATCATCCAGGACCACCGCACTCCACACACACACACACTCCAAAAGAATTATCAACAGGGAGAGAAACCTGGCCAGTTGGCTTCCTCTGGAGTAATTGGAGCTATTTTAAATTACTCAGATGGGAGGATTAGCACCCATGTCCCTCCTACAGCCCGAAATACCTACCCTGCCCTGTCAGATTGTAATATTTCATTCCCAAAGAACAGCAAGGACTAGGTAACAGCGACAGCATGCCTTTGGGATAATCTGCCAAATTTATTACAAAATTGAGGGATTCACTTATCTAATTAATCCAGTGTCACCTGGCAGAGAAAAGGGTCTAAATGATTTGCACAGAAAAGAATAACTTGGTTGATTGACACTCTGGGAGAGGAGAGGCAAGGAAGGAGGAAAGAGTAGAATTGCACAAAAAAGTTTTTTTAAAAATCTCAATAAGGGGGTTAGGGGACCAAGGGGAAATCTGAAAAACAGAAACAAACCTACAAAGCTATCTTTTCCCTGCTTCTTAATGTTGCCTAAGGCCAGAATGCATCTTATTCTATTAAATCTCCTAAACCTGGTACACTTAATGCCCTAAAACCCATCTACATAAGAGTCTTTTATGTGTTATGAACATTTATATTCAAATGAAAAATACCCGCTGATCTACAGGGGCCTCCCATGAGCTTCCTTCTTTGACAGCACAACATCCCCATAGTGCCTTTGAGGTTCCATTAATCTTCCGTGCTGCCACCTTGTCTAATAACACAAATTATTCTAAAATATGCCAAATTAAGTGGACCCACCAGGTATTCTCTGCATAAAATAAAACAAACAAACAAGCAAAAACACAGACTCAGACCAGTGCCCACGAGAGCAGAGGGAGATCAGCCTCCCTGGACTTGGGGCCTGCAAATGCCTGGCCTCCTGGACCTTCTTTTGGGTGAAAACATGAAGTCTTTCAGCTGTTACCTTATGCAATTATTCTTGGAAGGTTAGAGCACAGATTGCTGGGCCCAACTCACAGAGGTGCTGACTCAGGAAGTCTGGGAGGGTCCTAGAGTCTACATGTGTGAACACTTCTCAGGTGAAACTAAGGCTGCTGGACCAGGGAGCATCTAGGAAGCACTGATCTGCAGGGCACAGTGGCACACACTTGTAGTCCCAGTGGCTAAGGAGGATAAGGCAGGAGGATTGCAAGTTCAAAGCCAGCCTCAGTAACTTAGCAAGGCCCTCAGCAACTTAGCAAGACCCTGTCTCCAAATAAAAAATATAAAAAAAGGGCTGGGGACATGACCCAGTAGTTGGATGCCCCTGAGTTCAATTCTGGTATCAAAAAAAAAAAAAAAGAGAGATGGGGCTGGGGCTGTAGCTCAGTGGTAGAGCGCTTGCCTGGCATGCATGAGGCACTGGGTTCAATCCTCAACACCATATAAAAAAATAAACCAATAAAATAAAGGTATAAAAAATACAGTAACTTTAAAAAAAAGAGCAAGAGAAAAAACACTGATCTTAATGATAATTTCTTCCTTGATAATATGTCTGCCCTATGAAGTCAGCAGGATTCATCATGAACATCACGTCCCTGATTGAGAAACGGACAAAATCTGCAACCTGTTTCTTTCATTTCTGTCCCTGCTACGCAGATGAAGTTCCTTACAAACTAAGAGTTAAGGCCAAAATAATAATTATTATTATTGTAATTATCAAAAACCCAACCTATGGCACTGGAACATGACTAAAATGGAATTTTTAATGTTCATAGCACTTTTTTTTTAATATTCCAAAACTGAAAACAAGACAAATGTCTTTCAGCAGATGCCTGGTTAAACAAGACCTGGTGCATCCTTATAATGACATACAAATCAGCAATGAAGAGGATGAACTTTACCTACAGCAATTAGATGAGTCTCCAGGACATTGTGCTGCATGAAAGAAGCACATCTCCATGCTTTATAGTGATGAAGAAGAGATCAGTATCAGGAATTAAAATGGGGGTGCAGAGTATAACTATGAAGGAATCAAGGAAGTTTCTTTCGGTTGATGAACAGTTCTGCATCCTGATTATGGTGGTAGTCACAATATGTGATAAAATTTAACAGAACAGATGAAATAGGAGTGCATGTAAAAACTGATAAGAGCTGAATAAGATTTGAGTTAGTACTGGTTCTAAGTTCAACTTCCTAGTTCTGATCATTGTGCTGTGGATATGTATGATAATCGTCTTTGGGAAAGCTGGGTGACAGGTACAAGGAAACTGTGCTACTGTCACACCTTTTATGTATATTTAAAATCACTTCAAAAGAAAATGTTTAATTTTTAGAAAAACTCCTGGGCAAAGGAATGTTCCGGATTTATTTGAATGGACTCTAAACCAAAATAGGAGGGAGCATTTGAGGTAGAACACTGTATGAGCCAGGGGCACAGATTATGGTCCTGAACCTGTTACCAACACTGCATAGACCCGGGTAGGTCATTCAACCCTTCCACACTGCTACCTCATCTATAAAATGGGGGAGGAGGATTAGGCTATGAGAATTTTCTGACATTCCTAGTTCTCAGAGAAAAGTGTGGTATTTAAACTCCAAGTGTTTTCAATTATGTAAAACTACTGCACCTGGGAGGGGAAAATGTCCTGAAACAACTTCCTGGTAAATTTTGTGTTGGTTTCTGATATTGACACTCTGCAAGAATTCCCTCCTTTGGTTTTACCGCAATTTCCAGCTGTAGTCAAGAAAATGGCCTTGATTCTGCTCATTTACTTGAAGAGAATTCTCATCTCACATTGTCTTTGCTAGTCCTGCTATCCAGAAACATGCAGAGCCCAGGGAAGGAGCTCGCAAGCTAGGGACTACCGCACGGAGGCAAGGAACAAGCCATGACTTCGCAGTCAGACAAAGGGCTCAAGAAAATGCAAAGAGGAGCAAGCATGGCTCACCCAGGAGAAAGGTCTTCTGTGAGGAAGCCAAATCTGCAAACACTGAGCACACAGGCAGATGTCCTGCTGTCTTAGCAAAAGCAACTCCTTAGGACCACACAAGGAGTGCTGTTGGCCACGACAGGACAAAGCTCTTATAACAAATGCTAGCAAAGATATCTAGCTGAGATTTTTAATATCTTAATTAACAAGAGCCATGTGTGCTTATATTAGGACAACTTCAGCCAGAAGGAGATAATCTCACCTAAATTGGCCTTAAAAAATATAAGGACAGCTGGTTATACTCAGGAGGCCAAGATAGGAGGATTTCAGGTTTAAGTCTAGCCTGGACACATTAACAAGACCCTGTCTCAAAATCTAAAAAATTAAAAAAAAAAAAAAAATTGGGGGGTGGGTACTAGGGATTGAACTCAGGAGCATTCGACCACTGAGCCACATTCCCAGCCCTATTTTGTATTTTATGTAGAGACAGGGTCTCACTGAGTTGCTTAGCTCCTCCTCGTTGCTGAGGCTGGCTTTGAACTCATGATCCTCCTGTGTCAGCCTCCTGAGCCACTGGGATTACAGGTATGTGCCACTGAGGGGTCGCTCAATGATGTATCTCAGTGATAGGGCACCTCCCTGGCATGTACAAGGCTCTGAATTCCATCTCCAGCACCAAAAATATAAAAGTGTGTGTGTGTATAGAGAGAGAGAGACAGAGACAGAGACAGAGAAAGGCAGAGACATTTATTAGATTCAATTAACTAGAAATCAAAAGGTAGAGCCAGTTCCTGTATTTGTGGCTTTAGAACTATACTATTTAATATTGTTGCCACTAACCACCTGTGGCTACTTGACATGTAGCTCCTAAGAGTCATAATATTCTTTAAATATGTAATACTCACTAGACGTCAGACAATTTGTACCAAAAGAAAGTGAATGGAAAATACCTTGATTTTATATTATATTCGCAATTATCAAATTTCACATAATTAAACATTTAAATTATTTTCTTCTGCTTTTTTTATGTGACAACAAAAAAATTTTTTTTCGATTACTTATATGGCTACTATTATGATTGTACTGCCCTGTTTTAGAGCACCTGTGCCTGCTCAGGAAACATTTGGCAATGCCTGGAGACAGTTTTGATTATCATGACTGGGACAAGCTGCTACAGTCATGTGTGGGACAGAGGCTCTCGATGCTGCTGAATGTCCTATAATGCAAAGGATGATTCCCACCACAAAGAATCATTCAATCTAAAGTGTCAGTAATGCCAAAGTTGAGAAGCCCTGTTACAGTCTGCTGTGGACATTGCTGAATGTCTTTTGAAATTGGTTTGCTTGTTGGGGAGAGATGATTGGTCACCTACTGCTATTTTCCTTGCTTGTGCCCAAGAGAAGAAATTCTGGCTTCCCTTTCCTCTCTCTTAAGACCAAAGAAAAATTTTCTCCTTTATGTTGAGTCAAAATTTCAGGGATTTCTTTCTTCACTCATCAGATAAAGTAATGTTTTCATTGACAAATTAGATAATAGAAGACATACTTCTGTTACTGTTCTCTGAAATAGATCTAGTATTGCAACTTCCTGGTTAAAGAGATCTATGGCTACTCACAGAAAAATATACAGACCTTATGTAGTGACTTCAACAGATGCTTTAGGTCACTTGATATTTTCCATTATCAAATAAAGATGTGTTCTCCAACACTGCACTGCAAAACAGAGTGTTCTCATTAACTAATATTTGAACAATTAGTTGTATTTCTCCCCAAACCTAGTATCCAAATATCTGTTTGCTTGGTTATAGGGTCGAACAGTTCTTCTTATTCTCATTTATTCTTCACATGAAATTCGATAAACTGTACATGACAGTCTTAATTAAATTGATTTTCAGAAAATGCAATAGAAGTGATGTGGAGATCAGGAGGGAAGACGAACTGCAGGGTTTAAACAGAGAGAAGGTATCCATTTTTAAACAAATCAATATTCAATCACCTTTGTGCCCAGAAAAACACATCTTTACAAATAAGGAAAGTAATGTGAGGTTTATTTTATGGAGGTGTGTGCATGTGTGTATGTGTCTGTGTACAGGCTTTGAATCTTCGGCTTTGCAAAGAAGGACCCAAGATTTTGGAAACAGAAAAGTGCGAGCGTCTCATCTGGTTGCAGCCGTCATGTGTCAAGTTAAATCTTCTCACAACGTCATTCACTGGGTACTTCTCACTCATTTTGAAGACATCCATTTCAGTTTATTTTTTCTTTAACATTACTCCTCCCCGTCTCCTCAGAGTCTCTTATCATTGCAAATGTACTGACTGGACAACAGAGAAACAGGAAGGCCCCTGACCTCAGTTCCTCCCCAAGCCTCAACCTCGGCCCCACTCTCCCCTTCTTCACCTGCTCCAGCCACGTCCATATTTAAAATAAGTCCCAATCATCAACCTGACTCTTGTTAACTATATCACTGGAAAAATCCTCTCTGGCAAAGTGGAGAGGCATGTCCCCCTTCTTCCTAGCCGCTCTATCAATTTCTTCAGTTAGCACTGAACCCACTTTCTCCTGAACTCCAACAGAAGTATATAATTTTTGTTGGGGTAATGCCAACTACTGCTACAATGAACCACCACCACTGTCGAGTGCAATGTCTTCACAACCAAAGTGTGGTCCCCACTCACAGGCCTGCAGGAACCACCCTAAAGAAGCTGCCACCATTTCTTAAAGATAGCTTTTAAGCTCACCTTTGTGCACTTCCCAGCAGATAGGTGGAGAAGGCACAGTGCTGCTTAGCCACCTCCACCCAGGTGCCACTGACATCATTTCCATTCACAGGTGAAGGTAAGTAGCATTTCTGGCTGAGCAGCTGCTTCTCAGGCAGTATCCTGTACCATGGAAGGACTCAGGAATTTTTGGTAGACAGTTTGCTTTCTCTGCCACTAATGGCAAAGCAACATTATTTCATGGGTCTCACATGAAGACAAAGAGATAGAAATCTAAAACTTACAGTTAGTTATTCTAAAAGTCTAGTACCTGTTCCTTAAACTGCACATTTGTCCCTTTCAACAAGATTCAGATGGCATATTTTCCAAAGATGATCAACTGTCATTTTAGAAGGCAATAGGAGTTAAAAGAATGGACTTTGTGTTCACATAAATCCCAGTTCCATTCCGCCTTCTAAGTGACCTTGGGCAGGTTGTAAAACATCCCAGCCTCATTCTTCATCTCAAAGAAGATGATATTAATACCCATTTATTAAAATTACTGGGATTATTAAATGAAGCCATGCATTTGAAGTGCTTAGCAAGTGCCAATCATATGCAATGCTCTATGAACAACAGAGATCACTAAGTTCTAGGAAATTAAATCAGTGGAACCCTTTTGAACCCTAGTTCAAATAAATAGTAGTAAATCCAGTCTTCCTGAATATCCATGGAACAATTAAGATTATAACAATCCTTAAATTAGAATTGGTTGTTAGTTTAAAAGAGAAGACTCTCTTTGGAAAATATACCATTTTAAACACCTTCCTTTTAGTTCTACACACCTCAAATCAAAAGAAGTTCAAGGTACAGAATGACACACAATTATTTAACTTGGTTTACTTTGTTCTCATTATTCATTGGTCATGTATATCTTTGTGTATGTGATAGTTAGCTTTCCATCACTATAACAAATACTTGAGATAATCAACTTACAAATAGAAAAGGTTTATTTGGGCTCACAGTTTCAGAGGATTCAGTCCATGATCTGTTGGCCCTGTTGCTGTTGGGCCTGTGGTAAGGCAGCACATTATGGTGGGAGCATGTAATGGAGATAAACTGCTCACCTATTGGCCAGGGAGCAAAAGAGAGGAAGAGGAAAATACTAGGGGCCCACTATGCCCTCCAATGGCAAGTCCCCAGTGACCTGAACATACCCTACTGGGGCTTACTTTTTAAACACTCTACCACCTCCCAGTAGCACCATGGTCTAGGGACTAAACCTTCAACAGACAGGTCTTAGGGGGATGTTCAAGATCAAATTATAGAAGTGTGTAAATTACTGTCTTCTTGTGCTAAGATGTACATGCATATTTGTAATATATCCAGATATCAGTAATGCACTTTTTATAAGCTTAAAAACTAAACAGTTTATACTTCAAAGACTTAAAATCAGCATATTACAGTGACACAGCCACATCAATGTTTACAGCAGCTCAATTCACAATAGCTAAACTATGGAATCAACCTAGGTGCCCTGCAACAGATGAATGGAGAAACTGTGGTATGTATTTACAATGGAATATTATAACTCAGCCTTAAAAGAGAATGAGATTATGGCATCTGTTGGTAAATGGATGGAGCTGGAGGATATCATACTAAGTGAAATAAGCCAATCCCCCAAAACCCAAAGGCCGAATATTTATCTGATATGTAGATGCTAACTCACAGTAAGAGTGGGGGAGCTAGGGAAGAATAGAGTTACTTTGGATTAGGTAGAGGGGAGTGCAAGGAGGGGAGGGCATATGGGGGGTAAGAAGGATAGTAGAATGAATCAGACATTATTACCCTATGTACATATATGACTGCATGACTGGTGGGATGCTGTCATATATAACCAGAAAAATGAGAAATTATACTCCATGGGCTGAGGTTGTGGCTCAGTGACAGAGAGCTTCCCTCGCACATGTGAGGCACTGGGTTCAATCCTCAGCACCACATAAAAATAAATAAATAAATAAAGACACTGTGTCCATGTATTACTAAGAAATATTTAAAGAAATACTCCATTTATGTATGATGTATTATGGTGCATTCTGCTGTCATGTATAACTAATTAAGATTAAGAAAAACAGAAGAAAAAAAAAAACGGGGCTAAATTCCCATCTTTTGATGTTCCAGAAAGATTCCTTCAGCTCTTAGACATTCTCAGCCTTGCTGATACAAAACTCTAGTCTTCCTTAGAGTCAAATGCCACAATGCGGAGTTCCAATACAACACATAGAAAGATTCTATAGCCATTCAGCAGTTTTAATCTTTGGGGGGGCTTTTTTCCATAGTGATACAATTTTTTATTAGTGATATTATTTTAGGCTCCCATTCAAAAAGAACTTACCAAGAATAAGTTTTTTTTTAATTACACAGAAAAATAAGTGTTTCTTTAAAAAGGGAGAAATTAAAAGGGCTAAGTCTGAAGTATAAAATAACCTGCACCTTGCTCCTCACCTCATCTCTACATCACTCTTCCCATGGTTAAGCCACAGGTGGACTTCACCTCTAAATGGCCCTTCACAAAATCTCAGAAGAAGGAAGAATGGGAATGGGAATATGTGGGGGACAGAGAAAAGAGCCAGGGCCCCGCTGCAGGGAGTCTGAAGTGAGAGGAAGAGAGATGGCAAGTCATTAGAAACTGTACTTGAGCCAGGAGCACCAGTTCTGGAGATAACTTTCAAAGAACCCAAGTCAAGCGCTGGTGGAAACTGAGGCAGGGTGTAATCTGGGTAAGAAGTAGAGCTATAGTCTTGATTGCCTGCTGTGACTAGCTCCGGAATTCCCACAGCTTGCCTTCCTAGGCTGTCAACTGCATACCATGTCCCCTTCACTGGGAAGATTCAAGAGTCAAGGAAGGCAATGTCCGTTACTTCAAGATTTTCTGTAACGTGACAGTCATGCTGCATAAACTTTTTCTCCATTTGTCTGTTGAACACCAAATTTCTGCAAAGTTCTGTCCTGAGACCTGGAGATAGTCAGCTGTGGAAGCGCTAGAGTCAGAGCGGTGAATGAAGGAGGAAACTGATGCAGTGTAATGAGCAACAGGCACAGGACACTGTAGGGGCACAGAGGAGATGCATACAAACCTTGGCAAACACAGGGGGAGCTGATCTACTGGTCCGCACCTGAGGGTTGCACCAGTGGCTGACATGTGTCAAGTGTTTGCCAGGTGCCAGACACTCCGCCAAGCCTTGTGCATATTTCACCTTAACTTGTGCTTGCTCAAGTCTGTGGTGCCCCATTGGGGTGGATGTTCTCTGGTCACCTGTTCATTCACTTATTTACTCATTCATTCTTCTGTCCATCAGCAGTTCTTGAATACCTACTCTGTGCTGAGTGCTTTTCCACAGATGAAACGTGCTTCCGCTAAATAGTTTCTGGAGCAAGCATTGGCATTTTTTCCTTATTCTTTAAAAACTGTATATTGTTGTCCAAAAGCAGAGAAAACAAAATTTTGAAAAAAATATACTCACATGCTCATCATCCCAATGGATTGACTTTTTAATTCTTCTGTGTTCCTATCCTATATCCAGAAACAAACACATTTTCTCATAATTGTGCACATATAACAGCTTTTGCTTTTTTTTCATTTCACATGACATAAAAAACAACACTCCATATTAAAAACATGGGGTGGCGGGGTTTGGGGGGCATACTGGTGACTAGGGTGGCAGGGGCCTGAGCTGGTTTCCCTAGCCTGCTAGACCTCACAAGCAAGTGACTAATAGTGATCAGCTCCTAGTGGTTATCAATGTGTTTATAACAAGCCAACCAAAGTGTCTTTTATTGTCCCCAATTTTGGTGATTAGGAGTTGGGCTCAGCTGAGCTATTCTTTCACCATCTTGCCTAGGTTCACTCATGGCTGCAGTCAGACAGCTCAGCTGGCCTGGCATGCATTAGTGTGTTTGGACTGGTCTTCCTAACTGTCAATGCTTTGTTTCCTAGGGTTCTCTTTCCATAATCTCAGGGTTCCCAAAAAAGCAAGTCTCAAGTACAGGCCTTATCAAGCTTCTGCTCATATCATGTTTATTAATGTCTGTTTTAGTCAGCTTTTTCAATGCTATGACTCAAAGACCTGACAAGAACAATTTTAAGAGGAAAAGTTTATTTGAGGGCTCATGGTTTCAGAGGTCTCAATCCATAGGAAGCTGTCTCCATTCCTCGGGGTTTGAGGTGAGGCAGAACATCATGGTGGAAGAGTGTGACAGAGAGAAGCAGGTCACTTGATGATCTTAAAGCAGAGAAAGAGATACTCCACTTGCTAGATACAAAATATATAGCCCAAAGGCGCACCCCTAATGACCCACCTCCTCCAGCCACACCCTGCCCACCTTCAGTCACCACTCAGTTAATCCCATCAGGGGATTAGTCCACTGATTGAGCTAAGGCTCTCATAATCCAATCATTTCTCCTCTAAACCTTCTTGCATTGTCTCACATGTGAGCTTTTGGGGGACATCTCACATCCAAACCATAACAATGTCCAATTGACTGTAGACAGTTATTTAGCCAAGCCAGAGCACTGTGGGAGGAAACTACACAAGGGCTTTGGTTAGCCAAAAGGGTGCTTCACAAAGGCTGCTATTGTCATACAACATCACAGTTCTCTTCTCTGGATTTTTCCAGATCTGATGTTAGATGCTGCTAAGGACCCCCCTCCACCTGTCTCCATCCTTCACAAAGAACCAAGCTCAGTCAGGAGTCTGGAGCAGGGTCATCTTTGCTGACAGCCAAAGCCTCCACATCTACCTCAACTACTGGAATCAAGATGGTGCCCAAGCCCCTTAGTGGCCTGCCTGGGCAGATCCTCAGAGGCAGAGACCTGAGGCCAAAGTCACCAATCAATTGCATCCCAGACACCAGGAGAACAAAAGAAAAGGTACTGTGGAGGACAGATTCACTGGGTCTTGACAAATATTTGGGAGGAACAAAAGGATGATGTGGTGATCTTGAGGTCCCCCTGTATTCCAGAGGGGGCCATAAGTACCAAGCATGTTCATATCTCAACAATACCCTAATAGTGACCCCCACCCAGAATGTCTCCCCCACAACCCAGCTGCACACACACTTCACAGTTCTTCACAAAAGCATAGAATCTTTTTTCTTTTATATTTTTTTGTTATTTTTTTTGGTTATAAATGACAGTAGAATATATTTTGACATATTATATATACATGGAGTATAACTTCCCATTCTTGTGGTTGTACTCGATGTGGAGTTACTCTGGTTGTGTATTCATATATGAACATAGGAAAGTCATGTCCGATTCATTCTACTGTCTTTCCTAGTCCCATCCCCATCCTTTCCCTTCATTCCCTTTGGTATAATCCAGTGAACTTCTATTCTTCCCTCTCCCATCCCTTATTGTGTGTTAGCATCCTCATATCAGAGAGAACATTCGGCCTTTGTTTCTTTGGGATTGGCTTATTTCATTTAGCATGATATTCTTCAGCTCCATCCATTTACCAGCAAATGCCATAATTTCATTCTTATTTATGGCTGAGTAATATTCCATTGTGTATACATAGCACATTTTCTTTATCCATTCATCTGTTGAAGGGCATGTAGGTTGATTCCATAGTCTAGCTATTGTGAATTGAGCTGCTGTAGACATTGACATGATCATATCATAAAGGATTTTAAGTCCTTTATGTTTATGCTGAGGAGTGGGATAGCTGGGTCAAATGGTGGTTCCATTAGAAGTTTTCTGAGGAATCTTCATACTAAAGAGCATAGAATCTTGATGTGTGAGCTCCTAGCAAGGTTTCTTGTCTGGCTTCTTATTTTTCTGAGTAAACTGAGGCCCAATGGTTAAATGACCAATAAAGTAATATGTGCAGAAAATGGGGGCGGGGGGCAGGCAGCAAAGGATTTAGAACACAGAATCTTAATTTGGTCAACATATTAATTTCTCATCCTGAACAGTGTGATAGCAATGGGTTTTATTCTCAGATCTGATTAAATCAAAGTGAGAGTTCCTTTTTGGTGTTGTTCAATTTAATGATGAGAAAAGATGTGGAAATTTGAATCATCTTATTTAAAATAAGTTTTATTGCTGGAACTCATTTCACTGTAACTTTCACTTAAAAGATTGTAGACAAATCACAAAGCCCTATTGATCACAATCACTTTTTTCATTTACTTTCTTTAAAAAAAAAAAAGATGTTATTTTTAGAACAGTTTCAGATTCGCAGCAAACACATTAGACATTTTTTTTATTAAAGCCTCAAAACATGACCACTCTGTCACCATTGTAATAAAATAGGCCAACATACTGAGATTAGAGTCATTTTTATTAAATTCTATATTTCTCTCCTGAAAGATCATGGGTAGATATGCTTGCAAAACCTATAACTTTAGTGATCATTGTTCTTATTTACTGAAGAAATCAAAACTTACCCTTCACACACAGAACCTGACAAAAACAAGCTGCAGCTAAGGCAGGGTCTTTCCAGTTGGTACTATGACTTGGGGACCAGACAGTTCCCTGTTGTAGAGGTTGTGCTGTGCAGAGCTGGAGGCTAGCAGTATCCCCAGCCACTGCCCACCATATACCAGTAGCACACCCACCCCTATCACTCCTGCCACCCTAGTAACAACAAAAAATGTTCAGACATTGCCAAGTGTCTCTTGAAAGGAAAATAAAAGTTGTCCCAGTTGAAAATCACTGATCTAAAGAGATTAATCTCCTTGATTTGCTCTATCTTTGCATTCTTCCCCTTTCTATAATATGTTGGAAATATTACTTATTTGAGTAAGTAATATTTCTTACTTACTCAAAACATAATCAGACTATGTTTGCTTGTGACTTCTGCATGCCAACTAAGTATTTACCATTACCTCTTTTAATCCTCATAACCATTGTCTAACTTAGGCGAAATATTATCCCTGAGATCTCTGATGAGGAATCAAAACTGGATGTTAAAAAGAAGGATTATTACAGCCCATGGAAATAGCAACTAAAATTAGTCAAAAGGTTGATCTATCAGACCCCTAAGCAGAACAACATGAATGGAACATATCACACTTTGAAATTTAATTCAAGGTGTGTCTGTTATTTTAACATCTAGATCACTTTTTTTCAATATTTAACATAATGTTCTCCATTTACTTTATAAATACTAAGGTCTAACAATAGCAATCTGGGCTATGTTTTTAGCAAATAAGGATTAAATCCAAACCCATTTATTTGAGTAAAATGTTCCCAGTCCCTAAATTATTGGTTTCAATGTGTTTCTATTCCAAACTTAAGCAGACTCTTGGGGGCTGTATGCATTTAGCATGCTTTCTCCTTCAAAGAAAAGAATAGAGGAACTCAAATTGGTTAGGACTTTGTACGTAGCAGATACTACACTAGAAATAGCATGCGTCATCTTTACCTGGTCATGTCAGCTCTTCTGTGAGGGGAGTTTTACTGTCCTGTTTTCTTCAGTGACAACTGGGGTTCAGAGAGCTCGAGTCTCACAGCTCTGCAGTGGTAAGCTTCAGATTTGAACTCTGCTCTGTGCACTGACAAGTGCTCTTTATATTTGAGCACTTTTCCCAGAGTTCTAGACCACACCAATCAATGAGTAAGATGAATTAAGGGTGACTTATACTAGTCTAAGAGGGAATTTTTTGGTTCATGTGATGTTTGAGAAGAATATCTCAAACATATTTTGCCACATATTTTGTGGCAGTAAAGAAAGACATGTATATTGGGAAATATCTTGTAGGTGATATTAAATAAGATGGGCTGGATGAGGAGAATTTAAAGAACATGATCAGTAAGAAGAGTAAGTCTTTATGAAGAAGCAGGAACTACAGAGGAAGCAAGAGGGAGGAAGAGAGTTTGAGAAGTAGCTTGTGCCAACCCAGGGCTCCTTCCTCCGAGGAAGGTCTGACCAGTGGACTAAAGGGGACTTTATTGGGCTTACTTACTCAAGAATTCCTGGAATGATGCCTTCTTCTTTGGTTTCCTTGTGACCAAGATAAGCCAACTAGGAGTCCATGATGCCCCTCACCCCACCCACCCACACACATACTCTCTTTCTTATCACATCGCTGCCTGGAAGGAAACTTCAGAGGGCATCAGAGAGGGAAGTCCAAGCCAACTGTATTTTCACTCAAGCTTTCTGGATTGTGAGACAGTGAAGGAGTGCACACCAAGAACAAGTTCCCCTTTCCAAATTCATGACCACCCTCCATTTGTCACTAGGGACTTAAGATCTCTACAGGACACTTAGGTTTCACTAACAAGCTAATGCCAGGAGCCTATTGCATCTGCCCTGGAGGTTTAGTGACATTGACTGAGGGTTCTTTGATATCAAGATCTGTTTACTAAGCCTCAAGAAGTAAAGGAAGAAGGGCAAAGCAAAGCCCCATCTGGAAGGCTGAATCCTTGCTGTGAACCCAGGTTGGACTTGGAGAACCACACGCCATATTGAAAGAAGGAGAGTCCATAGTGCCTGGAGCAGAGCCAGAGCCTCACCAGAGCCTCACCAGAGCCTCACCGCCCTCTGGAAACCAGGCAGAGCAGTAACAGGAACATGAGGCAGTAGTCATGCCAAGAGCTGACAAAGGGTTCTGGAGTCCCTTTCTCTGAGGCAGCCCCAATCTGATGATATCCCAAATGCTTTTGTTTTATCCTTCCAGTTGATAAGCGTAGGCAGCTCTTTACCACCTCCACTCACCTGCCTATCCCCCACCCCATCAGCATAGACAGGCACTGTCCACAGGGAAGCAACAATTTTAATCACAAATCTGGTGGAGAAAATGTCATCTTTCCTCTAAAACCAAAATAGATGCAACAAGGAATAGAATATCATGCTCACAGGAATTTTTAACTAAAAAAGAGAGAGAGAAAAAAATCATGAATTGATGGCATACCTCTGCTGAACCAGTTCAAAGACTCTTCAAAGGCTGTCCCCCTCCTCAGACCTAGGGGTGAGGCAGGGCACAGAGGGGCAGCTATTTACTTGTTTAGGGTGTTCAGAGTACTTCTGGGGAACTCAAGATTCCACCCAAGTGAATCTGTCCTCCTGGATCCACATTGGTCTAAGGGGCTCTCTTGGCAAGGCAAGGGACACTCCCCTGGGCCGGACACTGAGGTTCCATCTTGTTTTTTACTGTTTGGGGGGCAGTAGTCATGCCAAGGCAGTAGTCAAAATCCTGCAGGTAGGTACAGATCCAAACCCAGGAAGATCTTCTCCTCTCTTGGCCCTTTTAGATAGTCTGAAATCCAAATCCTCAAAAAGGGTCAAGATTTAAAAAGTAGAATGGGCTAATCCATTTTCTTCCTTCCCAGAAGCTCAGTGTCTGGGTACAAGGGAAAACAAACACAGTTGCCCTCTTCCCCATCAATGCCATGAGCCACAGCTCTTGCCACTGGAGGTCTTTGCCTGGGTTTTATTTCAATTCTGTGAGAATGTTCTCGTCCTTTGTTTTTGCTTTTGTTTTTGAGATGGGAGGAAGAATTTTAGAGAAGATAGTCATCAATCATGAGGTTTTTCTTTTTTTCTTTTTTCTTTTCTTTCTTTTTTTTTTTCTTAGCTTTTGTTTTGACAAGAAGTATAGGTGTTCCCATTTGGAATATAAACTATTTATATATATAAATTCCTAGAAGTCCCTCTGGCCCAAAATAGGAAGAAAAGCAGACAGACAACCTTTGGGGAGAGGATACCCTTCTGACAGGGATTGAACCGTCCGGATAACACTGTCCAGATTCCAACATGGAAGTGCGCAGCCAGGGGCCAGCAGGATATCTGGCAGTTATTAACCACAAGAGCAGTCCTCTCTGCTTCTCAGTTCTGCTTGCAGCTGCAAGGGAGACTTCTGAAGGCAGCACACAAGTGCAATGTTTGCAGAAGACAGCTTCTGCCACCAATTGTGTGCAGCCGGCTACCCCCACCAGCCAAGTGCAGGCGTTCCAAGGGCTCCTAAAGCCACAAAAAGGAAATGCCCTCCTAACCTGAAGGTGTTTTTAATTACAGTGGCTAATTACCAAACCACCACTGCATTTAATTGCTACAAACAAAATCACAAACGAACAATTAACAAGTAAAGCCAGCTCCAACAATTGAGTTTAGAAAGAAGGAAGAGAAAGGCTGGGGCACATAAGGCATCCCTGTAATCCCAGCAACTCTTGGGAGGCTGAGGCAGGAAGATTATAAATTTGAGGCCAGCCTCAGCAACTGTCTCAAATTTTTAAAGGGAGGTGCTGGGGATGTAGCTCAGTGGTAAAGCACTCCTGAGTTCAATCCTCAGTACCAAAAAAAAAATAAAAAATAAAAAGAGGAAAGTAAGAAGAAAAGAAGGAGGAGGGTGTGAATGCTTCCTTAGTTTGTTATGACTATGTGTACTATTATTTCAAATAGATTCATGCTTCTCAGTTACCCTGCAAGTTCCCTTGTAAAATCTCAGGGCACTTGAATCTGAGCTCAGATCAGTGAGAGACAGCCAGTGGATAAACAACCAGGAACAGTTATTTATGTTTTATTCACCTGAATCTCTCAAGCTCTACAGCTCATATAGATCTCCAGTTGGTAATGGTATCTGTTTTTCCAGTTTTGTCAACATCCCCAGAGTTCCTTGGCATATATTATGATTCTGACAAATGCTTAGAAACTAGTATGTTGACCTTACAGCAAAAATTCTGTTTATCTCTAAAATGGAGAAACCAAAATTCTAAAGTCAAATTCATGCACATGACACAATTTACAAAAAGAAAACCATTCTGTATCTACTGTTAAGGGCTGAATTGTGTCCCTTCGCTTTTATATGTTGAAGTCCCAATCCCCAATACTTCAGACTATGACCTTGTTTGAAAATAGTCATTGCGAATATCATTAATTAGGATGAAGGTTATACTGGATGGGCAGCAATACAAAATGATCAGTGTCGTTATAAAAGGGGGAAATTTAGACACACAGAGGACACCAAGGAAGATAAAGGCAGAGGTTGAGTGCTGTGCTATAAACCAAGAAATGCCAACAATTGCTAGGAAATGACCAGAAGCTAGGAACTTCACAGCTCGCTGAAGGAATCCCGCTGACACAACTTGATCTTGGACTTCCAGCCCCCAGTCTGTGAGACAATACACTGATGTTGTTCTGTTCATCAGCCCAATAAAAATTAATATACCTCCTGATTCTACCTCCTGATGCACTTCCCATCGGGCCCTTTCTGTGTGTCTTCATTCACCACAACTCATATTCAGTTGTTCATCACCTTCTCCCTGGACCACTGCAACAGGCTCCCAGCTGCTATGCCTGTTGCCAAACTGTCCCCTCATCCAACTTCCACTGCCCCATGGTGAACTTTCCTTACCAGAGCCCTGACCATAATCTCATGATTGCAGTAATAACAAAAGCAATAAGAAGAATAAACTCTTGATTATATTGTTTGCCAAGCATTGTGAAAGGCATGAGGAAAATAAAGAAAACACAGTTTCTGTGTAAAGCACAGTTTCTGTGTAAAGCCCCCACACCCACCCCCGGGCTCCCAGTCTAATGAGGTTGGTGAAGAAAGACATGATAGATAATTAGATGGACAGATAGTGCCATCTGCACAGAGTATCATAGGCATAGTAAGAACAGCCTCCTGGCTCATCACTGGAGTAGGGGATGTATTATGAAGGGCTTCCAGGAAGGAGAAGGCACCAGCTCTCCATCCCAGCTATACACTTCAATCAGTCCAAGATCAAGCTCCACTATGTAGATGCCTAGGTCCAACTACACATAAACACAACACCATCAATGGCACTGTGATTTAATTGGTTTGAGGTGTGGCTTGGTTGCAAAAGATCTCCCATGAATCTAATGAGCAGGCAGTTTTGAAAGCCTTCATCCTAAAGCACCAATTGTCTCAAATTGGAAACACCTGAAGAGTTGGGATCCAGACCCTAGAGAGTTGATTTAATTGGTCTAGGTGTGGCTAGGAATTCAAGAATTTTTTTTTTTTAATGCTCAGCAAGTAGTCATAAGATGCAGGCAAAGTCAAGAATCAGTACCTTAGAGGAACGCTTTTTGAAACTAAATAGTGCATACAAATCATCTGGAGATCTTGTTAGTATGCAGATTCCTGACCAGTAGTATGGAGTGGAGCCTGAGAGTCCACCTAAGAGAAGCCCCAGGTGCTAATATTGCTTGCTTACAGCTGCGCTTAGATCAGCAAATCCTTAAGGAATGAGCACAAGTCCTCCAGTTGGAGATAACAGGGTAATTAACTAGGAAGGTCGTATGGGGAGAAGAGGGGATGGGTGGGAAAGCTCAGAAATCATTCGATGTGGTATTTGAAATGGATGTGAGGATGAGAGGCCAGCACAGACGCTTCAACATGAACCATGGGGGCATCCCAAGCCATGCTGCATTCTTGCTGTACTCACGGTCTACTTCATTTTCCCCAAGTATTATCTCCTAAGGTTCAGCTCAAATGCCTTCTTGTTTGTCATCTTCCCAGATGCCTGCAGGAGGGAATTAGTCATGCCTCCCTTGCTTTGCTTTGCTTTACTCTTTCTCCAACAGAAAGTGCATAGATTCACCTGAACGCAGAAGCCTGCTGAGCATGTCCTTGGTGAAGAGGACCCGATGGTGGAAGTGAAAACAGGAAGGGGCAGCAGGTCCCCAACTACCCTCAGAGTAAAGTGGACCCAGTATGCCCTTTTTTCTTTCATTTTTCTAAAAGAAGCTGGAAATCCAGAACTTTGTATGAAAACCCCAGGTTTTTATTTGTTGGCAAATAATTCAAATATTGTCAAACGTCCTGTGGGCCACACAAAGCAGATGTGTGGGATCAAATCTAGCTGGTGAGCACTGGGCGAAGGGTAGCTTCTATAGCTTGCATCATGACACTTCCTAGCACACCAAGTTCTGCCAGGACAGAGCTAACCTGGAATGCTACTCCTGCTAGATAAGGACCAGCCAGGGTCCATAACTTGACTCTTCGGGTTTATCTAGAGCAAAGGGAGAGGGTAGATGAGGACAGAGGAAAGGTGCAGCATTGATAAAGCTCAAAAGTGCAGTGACATCAGACCAAAGAGTCATATGTGGCAAAGGCAACTTGGACTTCATTCTGGAGATGATGGGGCTTGTGTTGGCTTGCACTTCAAAAGAATAAAAGATATCCCACTCCATTTTTTCTCTATTTCTTTCTCAAATATAATCCTTTCTGGTCTAATTTCCTTAGGTGTACTTTCATTAAAAGATGCAAGAGAAACAGGTTGAATGTCTGCAGGGACCAGTTGGGGACCCACATGTGTATCTCCATATGGCAGGTATAAAGGGGGACAAAGGGGATGGAAAGTTGACCAACTGGAGAATGTCTTTAAAAATGTAGACTTTCAGATTCAAAATTTGTAAAAATATTGTGGATGGAGGGAAAGTTTGACCTATAAGTTCTGTCCTGCAACCTCTGGATAAAGGTTTTCTTAACTTCAAAACACATTACTGATGACATTCAAAAGGCAGTATAGCTATCATACTTCATCACTGATTCCAAAATATAAAGATCACTGGTGGTATCCTTATTGTGGAATGTTCACCTCATGCCTAGTTAGTGCATAAACAGTAAGGTGTGAGATGTCAATGAAAGAGGCAATGAGAACACCCTTGGGTGAAAACTCAACCACAGCCAACTCAAGGAAGCAAAGGGAGTATCTCTCCCCAGGCAACACACAGTCCTAATTACATGCCCACTTGTGGTTCATGATCTATCACTCTTTTAGTTTGTTTCATTTAATTAAGATTATATAGGTTCATGGGGAAGAAATCAAGTAAAGACTGGTGTCTTAGTCCATTTTCTGCTATCACAGAATACCATAGACGAGGTAATTTATAAACAATAGAAGTTTATTTGTCTCACAATTTGGCTCTCAATTTCTGGAGGCTGGGAAATCCAAGATCAAGGTGATGCATGTGGTAAGGGTGTTCTGTGGGCATCATAACGAAGCAGAAAGCCTCGCATGGGTGAGAGAATATAAGAAAGAGAGAGAGAGCACACACACACGAGAGGATTGAACTCACTTTTATAACAAATGCACTCTCGTTAGAGTGAACCCAGTCCTACAATAATGACATTAACTCATTAATTCCCTCTTAAAGGTCTCACCTCCCAACACCGTAGCACTGGGACTAAGTTTCCAACACATAAACTTTGGAGGACACATTCAACCCACATCAATGAGTGTAAAAAGTAAATTTTCCTTCTGCGACAAGTCCAACAGTATATTTTAATAGTAGTAGTAATAATAATAATAATAAACAATAAATGAATTTATGTTTAATAATATAGATTGAATAATAATATATTCAATCTTTTTTTTCATATGGTGCTGGGGGTTGAATCCAGGGTCTTGTGCATGCTAGGCAAGCGCTCTACCAACTAAGCTATAGCCCCAGCCCAGGCCCCTCAATCTTGATCTTCACAGACTCCCAAACTATAAAGAAATACTTCTCCATTCTCTAAAGTTTACCTAGTCTCAAGCCTTCTGTTATAACAGCACAACATCGATTAAGATGTGATCAAGCACAGAAACCTTGGGATGTGTGATCATAGAATGAACAAAAGGAAACACAGCACCCATCAGGTGACATGTCAGCACATCATTGCTCCAAATCATTGTAGTAAGCATTGAGAACCCAAGTTAACAAATGCATTCTGTGTTTTTGAGAAATTCACGATGCAAAGACATGGGGCAGACAGACACATACACACAGCTAAGAAACAGAACATAGAACCATCAAAATAACAGTAACATTATCAGGTCATCTTAATGGGTCATTCACAATGTGCCACATACCACACCAAGCACTGGAATTAGTACTCTAGGGTTACCATAACCACTTACTACAAACTTAGTGACCTAAAACAACAGGCATTAATTTTCTCACAGTTCTGGAGGCAAGAGGTCCAAAATCATGGTGCAACAGGGTCACACTCCCTCTGGAAACTCTAAGGAGAATCATTCTTTGCCTCTTATAGCTTCCAGTGGTCCTAGAACTTCCTTGATTTGTGGCTACATCACAGCAATTTCTTGCTTCTGCCTTCACTTCTCTGTGTATCTCACACCTCCCTCTGTCTTTCTCTTATACGGACCCTGTCATTGAATGAAGACCCAAACTCAATCCAAGATCAGCTCATCTTGAGATCCTTAACTTAATTCCATCTGCAAAGACTCTTATTCCAAATAAGTTCACACTCTGAGGTTCCTGGTGGACTTGTCTTTCTGAGGCCACGGTTCAACCTACCAGAGCACTTGATAGAAACCAACTTGCCCACTCCTCAGAACAATCTTCCAAGGCAAGTCCTTAAAAGCCTCATTTTACACCTGATGGAACTGAGGCCCAGATGAGTTTACAACTCACCCAGAATGACATGATAAATGATGTTAGAGCCAGGATTTCAACTCTGGCCTCTCTGATGTCTTGATGTGGCTTCCTATGAACTCTCATCCTAACAGAGCCCTCAACTGGAATCAGAGAAGACTAGTCCAGTCAGCGATGTCAGGGATGGTTCTCAGATGGAGGCAGAGCTAAGCCCAACCCTGAAGGATGAGGATATGAGGCATCCAAGCATTGGATGTAGCATGGCCCAGGGTCCATGTAGGTCACTGCCAATGAGCAACACATTACTCTGCATGGCTAGAAGGTGGGTTGCAAGAGAGAAAGGACTGAGCCCTGGAGACAGAGCTCCATACAGCAGGGCCCAGAGAACTTCGGATACCACAGGAGAAAGACTGACCTTTGTCTTACAGGCAGTGGGAAGCCATTGACCATGATTAAGCAGAACATGAGAATAAGCTTAGTTAGGAATATACAAATGCTAGACTGTGGGGCACATTGGCCATGTTGGAGAAGTCACCCAATTCCTGTTGGTCAGTCCTGCCTCATTGCCCTGATGGAATCCTGCAGGTATGAGAAGTGGCAAGAATAGTACCACTCAAGATCCCCAGTGCTCAGGACCCAGCTGCAACACATTGTGTGGATCATCTCTGTCTACTTGGCTCAGAATATAAGCCTAACTTCCAAACAAGCCTGATTTTTGAAGAAGGTATTTCTGAAAGAAATGGAAATAGGATGATCACCTCAGGCAAGCAATGACCACACCAACAGGTTTGCTATCAGAAAAAACAGGAGCACTCCACAGCAGCCCACCTCTCCTCCCAAGGTCCAAGTGGTAATTCCTGCACACACGAGCACAGCAGCCAAGGAATTAGTCAGGAGGGTGACGAGCAAAACAGCTCATGGGACCACGCAAGGGGGAGGTGGCTCCACCCCAAGTTCAGCTTCCCTGAGGGTACCTGGACCCCAGCCTAGAGGGCAGGGAGAGGGTGGCATTGAGAGAACAGATGATTTGAACCTTGCTAGCTCAGCCTCCATTCAGATGCCTGCAAGTTCGCCCTCCGTGTTCCTGCCGGCATACCTGTGGCTGGTATTGGGTAGACTCTGGGCAAGGTTATTTTGCTCACCGGAATCCTATGTATTTTGTGGGCAGTGAAAGTGACACAGTTAGACCAGAACTTCACTGTGAAAATATTCATGTGGGGAAAGCTAGAGGATGGTAATAGGCGGGGTGATATGCGGGGGTGGGGGTGCCCCTTAAATGAGCTCTAAAGACAAGCAATGGTTGCTTGACTCCAGCCTCTGAGCACATCTCTCAGGATTGAGCCAGACACTAGTGAGATTTCTTCTCACATGCCTAGCTGTAGTTTTCCATGAACTAGACAACTTTTTTTTTTCTTTTTAGGGGAGATACCCTTTCTGTGGTTTACCAGTTCAAGAAAAATCAAAGAATGAAAATACACTTTGGTGAACTAGGTAGACAGGGTTAATGGTCATTATGCTCACTTTTAGTTCAACATTTATCAAGAATTTCCATAGCACATAGGATGTATTATTTGACTAGCACCTTGGGCCCCTGCTATTCTCAGAGTTCTCAGTTATTCCACTTAAATAATGATACAGACTCGGTCTTTGGAAACTCTGTTCCCCATCTGCCCTCTAGCCATTAGATACCAGAGAGCAAATAGCAGTGGGCCTTAGAAAGCAAATCCAGGCTGCCAGGGGTTAGTATTGGCTTTCCCACCTCACGGTGGCTCAGTTTTCTCATCTGTGAAATGGATAACAATAGTACCTACCTCGTGAGGTTTCCCTGAGTATGAGTGATTTATCTCTGTGAATTGCTAAGGCCAGCACCCAGCACCCACCTCTTATTCAAGGAATCTCAGTTCCACAATTTCCCATCCTCTCTGCCAGCCTTTTTCAGTCAAATGAGCCAAGGGAGTTTCCACCTCTTACAAAACAACATATTTTTTCAGTCCCACTGCCCCACCCAAAAGAAGCTCTGCTCCTGGTTAATCAGTTTTAGCGACCAGTGATCACAATATTGCTTCACTAGCCATAACTTTTAATAATTTATTAGATCCACTTAAAGTGTTTTTAATTACAAATGCTCTAGTTCAGTTAGAAATGAAATTAAATGCAAGCAAGTAATTATATTTTCTCCATATATTATGTTCAGGAAGAAACTAGAGTAGCTTAATGCATACATATTGTCAAAGAGTCTCTCAACCCACGTGATTCCATGAGAAAGGAACTTCCCATTATTTACTGGAGTTGCTAGTAAGACAGGGGCCTGGGTTGGGCAGAGTGGATCAGTTACCCTCCATCTGGATATGGTGACAGACAGCGAACATTTGTCTCTCCAGCTGAGATTTATACTTGGAGAACACTAGTTCATTCTCTTACCCAGCTTCCCCTGACAAACAGCCTCCATCTCTCTCTCTCTCTCACACACACACACACACACACCTGCCTCTCAACACCTCCACTGCCTCTCATGGCAGTTCAGAGAGAGAGAGAGGAAGGAAAGAAAGAAGGGAGGGAGGAAAAAAAGGAAGGAAGGAAAGAAAAAAGGAAAGAAGGAAAGAAAGAAAGATTTTTGTGTGTAGTAGATGTCACTGCTAGGGTAGAGGATATTGGATATTTTGTGACTGGTAGAAACTTTATAAGTAACAGGAAAATTCTATGACAAACTTGTTAATGCTCATGAGGTTGTTTATGAGAAAGAACTTGGAGACTGGAAAAGTGTCATTTAAATGGACTGCTTTAAAATGGGAAGTTAGCAAATTTTCCAGTTAGTAAATTTGTTGTACATGTACTATTTAAACTTGCTTATAGAATATTGGATTAAAATCACAAGTTGGTGGAATGATTTGACTTATTCTCACTCTTCATTATTTTTAAATAAATATGTGGTCCTGAAGGCAGGGGTTCTGGAATGAGAACCATGTACATACACTGTTTTAGCCCCATTTGACATACTAGATCATTGGCACTACAGAAATTTATGACCATGGGCACATGAGTAGAAGCCATAGAACCAGTGCTAAGCCAGGGCTATCTGGTACCAAAACCTGCAGACCATCCTGAGAAAGTGTGGATAGATGCCTACACTTTTTATCATAAGATTTAGGAATTAAGTCAGATGCTAAATTTTATCTCATCTAGGGCTCCTCTCAGAGCTGATATTGACAATCAACTGCAGCTTGGTTTCAGGGATGTACGGTCAGCATCTTGGCCTCTTCTGTCAGGATCCCCTGTGGAAGTGGTGACTCCAGCAACATCTCAAAAAGTGAGGAATCTTCCCTTCCTGCCACCTCCTTCCACCAGGCTGAATGCACTTAGAAATCCTGTTTGGAGGGGGCGAGGCCCAGACGGGCGGGGCCAGAGCTCCCACTTCTCTGTGGGCCCTGCAGACCCAAGTTCGCGCTGTAGAGCGCACTTTCAGGCTCCCTGTACCATTATGGATAAGGTCGCTGAAGGTCCCCCTGGTGCTGTCCTGTGCTATCCTTGGAAAAGGCAGACAGTGCTTAAAATAACAGCCTGTCTGCTCTGCCCATGTCCCACTATGATTCAGGATTCCGGAGCACAACAGGTGACTGCTCAGGCCTTGTTTCCCCAAGTGTGTCATGTGCTGGACAATTCCAGGTAATACTAATAGAAACATTTTTTGGAGTAGTTATGCATTTATTCTAATGCGTATTAGCTACGCACAGCCCAGTTAACCAGTGATTTCATGGATATTGCTTAGGGTAAGTCTAATTGGATAGATCTATATCTATAATTTGTGATGTGCTGGCAATCTGCCCCTTCCATATTATTGCCTTCATATTATCTATATATGTTATTGCTCCATACTGTAGCAATGATATATATATATATGATATAGATATATGATATATATATATATCCCTCCAAGGTATAAGAAATGGAAAGAAATACATTTCAAAGCTGTCTGAGTATGTTGAATGGTAATAAAAATGCTGTTTGACTTGTAGGAGGATTATGTCCTGATTAACCTATTTTAAATTGAAATTATCATAATCTGGAAATACATGTAATACCTCTAACCTACTTATAGCCTGTCCACAGGGCTTGCTGTAGAGTGCTGGTTGCTGCCCCTTGTGATTGCCCTCCTAGAGGGCTAGGAGCTGTGGCTCACGGCCACAGTATCCTACATCACATTGCTAACCCAGAGGAAGATCAAAATTCAAATTGCAGGGCTGGGGTTGTGGCTCAGTGGTAGAGCGCTTGCCTCGCATGTGTGAGGCACTGGTTCGATCCTCAACACCACATAAAAATAAATAAAATAAAGATATTGTATCCATCTACAACTAAAAAAATAAATTAATTAAAAAATTCAAATTGCAGTATTTGCCTCAACAAATGTTTTCAGTGAATAGTGTGTACAGCTTCTGAAAATTTGTTTTTTTCTGTTATGTATTAAAATTCAACTTTTGAGAAAAATAAAAATTTAAAATTTAAAAAAAAAAAAAAAAACATGGGCATAGGGCTGGGGTTGTGGCTCAGTGGTAGAGTGCTTGCCTCACATGTAAAAAGCACTGGGTTTGATCCTAAGCACCACATGGAAATAAATAAATAAATAAAATAAAGGATTAAAAAATGGGTATACAAAAAAAAATATTCAAATTGCAGAGTAAGGTTTCTTCTGAATGTATATTGCTTTCCCACCACCATTTATGTGAAGAATCATTAAGTCAAACCATCATAAGTCAAGTACCAACCATACAGGAACAAGATGAAGATAAGTGTTCTGATTGCCTGAGCTGGCAATGCTGGCCCTCTCATTTTCTTGGCTGTGTGACCTTCTGCAAGTTACAAAATCTCTTCACATGTTGAGCCACTAAAATTTGTTGGGTCCTTTGTCACTGCAGCTAGTATTACCCTGATACAACCAATATGCCATGCCCCAGCAAAGAATTTTCTTCTCATCTGTAAGTTTTATCATTGCAAAAGATATAAAGTTATCAAAATAAAGTATTTATTTGCAACATTTAATAACTTACTCTTATTGAAAATAATAAAAATTACATGTTCAAGCTTGGACAAGTTTAGAAGAGTTTTCTTACTAATAAAAATCTTCAGACTTCTCAAAGATGCCACCAGTGTGCTCTGAATTTAGCTCTCCGGTAGGCACAGGCCCACCATGCTGACTCTGCAGCCACTGATTTGGTTTGCTCCAGGGAGCAAAGATGCCCCAGGGTAAAACCTACAGACAGGAAAGCTTTGACTTCAGGGATTGAGGCTGTCACCTTAAAATTAGCATAGTCTCTGCTATTTTAAGTTAAGGACATTTCTGGTCAAAAAATCCTTGGTCATTTTGTTGTTTTAAACCAGAAACAGTTCAATGATAATTTTTCCATATGATAATGTACAAGTATCCCCTCAAGAAAAAAGAAAAAAAAGAACAAAAGCAAAGTTATGTAACTTTTTAAAATATAAGTTATTTTTCTGATTGCAGAAGCAATACGTGTTTCATCGTAGTAAATTTGGAAAATACAGAAAAGCACAAAGTGTTTTAAATTGCTTAGAGTACAACTGATCAGAAAGCATGCATATGAGCATGTGTGCATACTGTATATATATACATCCATATGTGTGTGTTACCATTTTACTTTTTCTGTACAAAATTGAAATCATACAGACATTCTGCTTTGTTGTTTTCTGTTCTTCACATATTGCAAACTTCTTTTTCCAGTTCCCTATTCTCCTGTATTATTTTTGAACCTTCCCTGCCAGCCTCTCCAGGGGCCTCACACTCTATCTTCTCCCCTTTCACTCAAAGCAGAAAACCTCCCCTCTTCCTTCTCAGAAAAATGAGAAGCCATCAGAAAGTGGTGACTCCCTCATTTCTGCTATTAAGCCTGCAACCCTCCTGGCAACTGTACACTCCCCCTCTGGCTTTCCTTGCTATGGTAGGCAGTTCTCTGCTGGCACAGCAGGGCCCTACCAAATCTGCTTGGGTCCCTCACCTGGCCAAGATCTCCCCTCAGCACTGTGTGGGAATATCCAGCAGTTTCCCAGCCTCTCTCCTCATGAATGGTATCAATGCACCTCAAAGTCTCACCTTTGAGGTATCAATGCACCTCAAAGTCTGAACTATGGCAATGGCAAAGTTGGATTTGATTTCCAAACAAATCCATGACTTTCTCTCCAAGCCAGTTGCTCATTCAATGTTCTCTGCCAGCACTCATAGAATCAAGGAAGTTAGTCTCCACACTTCCCTCTCCCCCACTCTATATATCCAGCTGGTCATGAAGGCATTCAAATTTCTCTTCAGAGTGGAGTTCAATGGTGCATGCCTGGAATCCCAGCAACTCAGGAGGCTGAGGCAGGAGGAACGCAAATTGAAGGCCAGTATGGGCAACTTGGTGAGACATTATCTCAAAAAAAAAAAATTTTTTTTAAATGACTGGGGATATAGCTCAGTGATAGAGCACTTGCCTAGCATGTGCAAGGCCCTGGTTTTACTCCCCAGTACTGAAAAAGAAGAAGAAAAAAAAGAAACATTTTCCCTCTAGATATCTATCGACCTCAAAGAGACCTATGTTTGTCTCCATCACCACCACTTCCCTTACCTATCAGCTAGGCTTATTGAGTCCCCTCTTGACTGGACTACCCTCAACCACTCTGCTCTCCTCCTACCCATCTTCCAAACTACAGGCAGAGACATCATTTTCATGTGTTAAATCAGACCAAGCCCTGGCTCAAAATATTCCAGCATTTTCCATTGCTCTCAGGATAAACATAAAGTTTTTCAAACTGACTTCCATGATCCTGCATGTCCTGGCCGATGTTCATCCCTCCAGGTTCATCTCCCACTGTGCTGCTCCGTGCTCTCTGCAGTCCAGCCATCCTATTCAGCCTTCCATTCCTCATACTCTTTCTGCTCAGAATCGCTACTGGACGTTTGCGTGAACCTTTCTCTCTTTTTTGCTAGTTATCTCTTTTTAAGTATCCCTTCCTCAAGGAACCCCTTCTTAACCTCTTACAGGATCATATTCCACTATAGTAGGCTCTCAAGTTACCTCTTTCTCATAGCATGGGTTATACCTTCAATTTATTCTTGTTTACATGTTTGAGGTCTGTCCCCACTAGATTCTGAGCTCCTTGAGGGCAGGAGTCACGTATGCCTTGCTCTTATTTCTATCCCCAGCATTTAGTCCAGTGCTACCACACAGTGTCATTTAAACATGGAGAATTAATGAGTGAGTTAACATCCCTCCCTCTAACGCCTACTCCCCACAGTATCCCACACATCACCACATCTCCTCAGTGGCCCCCTAAGTATTTCTCCCATCCACCCTTTCTTGCCATGTCCTCCTCACCACTGGGGCCAGAAGCCTTTGTCTCTGCTGAACTATGGCAATGGCATTTGGCTGGTCTCCCCACACCCTCTGCCCCCTGCAAACTTCTCTCCACATTAAATTCACAGAACCTTTCTGTAAATCTGACCTTGTCACACAATCCTTGTCACCCTTAATCCGCATGTCCCACCCCTGACCATGCTGAAGTTGCCCACTGCTCTTAGAATGAAGATCATTCCTCTTAACATAACCCAGAGGGCACCAGGCCTGGCCCTGCCTTCCTCTTCATTCCTGAGCTCCAGCTGTTCCTACCCACTCTTTGTCCTGGACAAGCCAGGGCCCTCCCACAGCTGGGCCCTTACTATGGGCAAAGCAGCCCTTCTGCCTGGCCTGCTCCTTTCCCCACTCCATCCATTCGTTATGTGTCTAGCTCATCCTTCAGTCACAGCTTGAGGTCATTGGTTTTTAGAGAAATCTTCCCCCATCCCAGGAAGAGGTTAAGTGCCACTGATATGCCTACTCTTGCTATTCGATCATTTTTCCCTTATGGCACTTGCCAGGAATTGCGATCTTCATTTACGTCTGCATTGTCTAACCATACCTCTAAGCTCTACTGGGGCAGGAACCATGCCAGAAAGCCAGCACAGGGCCAATTTACAGCTGTAAAATGAGCAAATGAAATATGATGACTTCGCCAAAGTATAAATAAGGCAAAATGTACTGGACCAATCTTACAGCTGTAGAGACATTTTCCATTGTTTCACAATACTGTGAGACATCAGCAGAGAGAGAGATAATTTTGTGCAAATACCTGATTATTTCCTTAACACAAACTACTGAAAGGAATTGAGGGCTCAGGGTTTTGAAACTCCATCTCATTGTTCAGAATTTTTTCAAATGAGAAGATATTAATCAGAAACATGTACAAGAGAAGCTTCTGCAATCAGAAATGTCCTTAACTTAAATGAGAAGATATTAATCAGAAACATGTACAAGAAGAAAGGAGGGAGATGGAGGGAGGAAGAGAGAAGGAGGAAGGAAGAGGAGGAAAAAGAGGAAGAAGAAAGTGGGGGAAGGAGAAAAAGGAAGGAAGGAAGGAAGGAAGGAAGGAAGGAAGGAAGGAAGGAAGGAAGCAAGGAAAGAAGGAAGGAAGGAAAGAAAAACCCACCCTAATTTAACCAGGCTTCATCTCCCTGGAAAGTTCTCTCAACCAGTTTCCTAGACCAGCTCTGTCTGTATTCTTGCCAAACCATCCCTGGGAAAGGCAAAGTTAGGCACTCTCAAATCCCAAGGTTTAAGATGATAAAGACCCTCAGAGGCAGGGGCGAAGCTGTTGAGGCTTTTTGTTCCCCTGTCCCTTTGTTCCAGCAATTTCTCCCATCTCAAAGGATTTTCAATAGCACGGAGAGCCTGACACTTTGCCCATCCCGGTTCTCACAGACGTCTCCAGTGAAAAACAAAGCAGTGTTGGCACCGAGGAGGGCCCGCAATAAAGGGGGACTGAGAAAGAAGAAAGCACCCAGAGAATCTGGCTGGGCCCAGTATACTCAGTTGCTGCAGCAACTGAAAGTTACACAATGAAGAGAGGAGGGACAGCCATTTTCTTCACTCCATCCAGTTGTCATGGATACTGGGATTTTATAAGTAGAAGGGTAAAGAGTTTCTTTATGCTTTGGAAACGGTGCTTCTTTTCACTTCCTTGGCCTGTATCCTTGCCCCGGGTTGAGGACCTTTCATTCTGAGTCTTACTGGAAGGAGGCAAAGGAAGGGGGGTAACTTCAGGATGCTTTCTATAAAGATGTCTTTCTGGCCACTAGTTCTAAAATCCATTCCCTGTTAAAACCAGGCAAATAGATCTACACACTAATGGGAATTTCTATCCACAAAAATACTTCCACATAGGCAGGAAGGCTGTCCCTCTCCCTGATCTCTTTCCTCCCAGGAAGGCTCCCACCTGGTCAGTTGCCTAAGATTTCAGCTTTCCTTCCACCACCCATGCAGAGACCCCTACGGAACTTCCTCCTTTGGGACTTTTAACCACCAGTATGGTTCAACTCCTTCCTCCCACGTTGCTTCCCTGTGTCTTTATCCTGAACGACATCAGGACCCTGGCAGTGTCTCGATGAGTTGGTTGGCATGGTACAGCAAGAAGATCACCCACTTTGGTGACGAACGGTCAAAGGCTCGGCTCTACCACCCACCAGAATGACATTGAGCACCACACTGAATCTCTTTGAATCTTACTTCCTCATCAATAAATACAGCTTGTAATATCTACCACACAACATTGTTGAGAGTGTTAAGTGAGAAATGTATGTCACTCTTTGGCTTAGAGCTGCATTGCAATGAGCGCCTTCATCTCCTCCCCATTCATTCCCTCTCCTCTGCTCAGATGCACAATCACACACACACAGATACATGCACACTCTCACGTGGTCACACGTGTACACCCAGTCACGCTCACACACGCTTTCTCTAGCACTTTGAAACTCCATCTCATTGTTCAGAATTTTTTCAAATGAGAAGATATTAATCAGAAACATGTACAAGAGAAGCAGGGATGAAAGAAAGGAGGGAGATGAAGGGAGGAAGAGAGAAGGGCTGTGAAACTCATCTCATTGTACACACTCAGCTTTCCATCTATGATCTGACATGGAATGTTCTATTTCAGTCCTCACTGAGAAGAAGAGAGCACAGCTGCTTGATATAAGCAGTTGCATCTGTCCATCCATCTATCCATCCATCCATCCATCCAACCAACCGACATTTCCTAAAGCACTAGCAAGTGCCAAACACAAGTCAGAAAGGGCCACTGGGCAGAACTACCAGCCACTGGCTCACATCTGCCTGGCTACAGAGCTCCCGTCTTGCTCTGTTTCTGGGAACTCAGGTTGGCCCTGAGACCTCAGCTCCCTTGGCCTCTGTGTGCCTTCATTTCCCAACACTTGGCAATGTGGCCTGAAACCCCATCTGCACACAATGATTGTTTGTGTTTGGATGACCAGGGCAAGGACAGTCTCATGGTGCTGTGCTTGTTGGATGCATGCCCCTTCAGGCCCAACGCTCTCCTCCATCACTGTGCTGGAGTGTGGTAGGTCAAACTGACACCAGTATCTTGCAAACATTGGAGCAAATGCCTATAAATCTTCTCTGGCAATGATCTGACCTACATGAACTGTCTGCTTTCCCCAATTTGGCCTACTCAAGGGCTCCAGGACTACACACCAGCATGATCTGTCCTAGGCTGCATGGGGTCAGGAGGCTCTATCCTCATCCTCAGCAGCCAGGAAGTGAGGCCAACAGGTGGCTGGAGTGGAGGAAAGTGTCCCAGGACAAGATGCTTCTGTGCAGCCATCAATCATTTGACTGCTGCTCTCCAGCCTTGCCTGCCTTGTTAAATACAGTGAAGCTGAAGGTCACAAATATGGCTTACATGTGTGACTTGGAATGAGTCAACCTCCATAATACAGATGCTCCCCAGCTTATCATGGGTTACATCTTTAAAAACCCATCACAAGTTGAAAACTGATCAAGTCCTGAATTCATTTAACACATCTAACCCACCAAACATGATGGTATAGCCTCGCCTACCTCATCTAGGCACAGAACACTTACATTAGTTCACAATTGGGAAGAATCATGTAACACAAAGCCTATTTTATAAAAAAAAAGTATTGATTATCTCATGCAACTTACTGAATACCTTACAGAACATGAATGGTTGCATGGGTATTCTTTCATACCATCCTAAAATTGAAAAATCATAAATCAAACCATTATAAGTCAGTGACCATCTAAACTTAGTTTTCCCATCTTTTAATATTAATGTACCTATCTCATAGAATTCATAAAAGGAGTTAAAATATATGAGAAGCATTTTTTCCTAGCAAATATTAAGAGCTCATAAATAATGGCTTTACTTTTATTTGAATTACTGTCATCAGCTCAGTTAGGACTCTGCAAAAATCACATATATGCATATTAAAAGGAACTGAAATAAATCACAGAAATTGAAAGCTGTTGATTTGTTCAAAGTAGTGGGATTGGATGCTTTTGACATTTATTTCCATTTTAACATTGTTACAATATTTCTGAAACACATGAAAATTAAAATTATGCACATGAGGTAGTGGGAGACTGATGTACAGGAATCACATGACCAGAATATTTAATTTGTAGTGCTTCTATCTGTTTCCAGGATTAATTTCTCCTAAAAGAACAAAAAGGAATACCTGGAGGCAAATGCTGATCTACAACTAGATCTCAGAAAACAACTTCAGAAATTCATCCAGACTCCCCAATAAAGAAATTAATTCCATAATAATGGAAAGTTCATTCATAAACAGAAATAACCTCACCTGTAAGCCTCACTATGTCCTCAATAGAACCTGCCAGAGAGTCACCATAAAGTATAAAGGACACCTAGATGAAAGAAGAGATGAATGTCAGGACTGATCAGGACACAAAATCTGGCCCTTGGTGAGCTGGAAATATAGCCTGGGAGAAGAAAACACCACAAAATGTGGGCAGCAACTAAGTCCTTAATGGGTAGAACTCACTGAGCTGCATAAACAGGCAGAAGAGGATGAAGCTGCTGCAGAAGAAGTAAAACTTCAGTTCAGTTCTGATGAATGGATAGGTACTGTTAGACTTGTCAGAAGACCACACATTCACCAAGGTAGTCACTCACACAGGCACTGAGCATCGATGTCACAAAACAAATGTTGGTGATAGGAACAGAATCATCTAATTAGTTCTCTCAGATTTAAAATAAAACACATCTGCATAGCATTTGTCTACCTAAACCTGTTAAAGAAAAATACATCTATTTACATATTTACTTGCGTCTATTGAGGGATAAAGACAGAAGTCAGGGGAAGATCCTCCGTAAAAAAAAAAAAAAACAGTAGAGACATTAGGATTCAGCTTTAACACATATAGAGCATTTTTTACCATGTGCCAGATGCTATTCTAAGCACTTTCATGGATTATCACATTTAATCATCATTATAACCATGTTCCATAGGTGAGGGAAGCAAGACACAGAAAGTGAAAAAGAAAACATTAGGTATTATTATGGCAACTGTTAGAATTAGTGTTGCACGATAGGGTGATTATATAGAACAGAAATAGGAAACGCAGCTGGCAGAGTAGTTGGGGCCAAAGTCTGGATGCTCCTGGTGGTCACTCAGGAGAGTTTGGTATTCTGTAGGAAGTAATCAAGGCTTCAGGGTGGATGAGTAAAGTGATATTCTAAAATTTCTTTAGGAGTTCAAGAAAGGATGGAAAGTGAGGAAAATAGAGGCCCCTGACTCAGGACATTAGGGAAAGATCTGGCCTCACCACCAACGTTGACACTGCCCTTTGGTTCTCAAACAACCTACAAGATGAGAATCATTATCTCTACTTGATTCATTGTTATCTGGAAGGAGGATCTTTTTTTTTTTTTTTTTTTTTTTTTTTTGTACCAGGGATTGAACTCAGGGGCACTCGACCACTGAGCCACATCCCCAGCCCTATTTTGTGTTTTATGTAGAGACAGGGTCTCACTGAGTTGCTTAGCACCTCGCTATTACTGAGGCTGATTTTGAACTCGTGATTCTCTTGTCTCAGCCTCCCAAAGTACTGGGATTACATGCGTGCACCACCACACCTGGCTGGGGGAATCTTTTGAAACTAGCATCTCAGACAATTTTAAACTATTACCCTAAATAATTCTGACACAAGCCTCTCCCAACACCTGAGAAAGGCTGGCTTTCAGAGATGACAGCAACCATACCCCCTGCCTCAACTTCCTTTTCCTCATCTCTACTAACAACCGTGGGCCTCAAAGTCTCAGCCTGAAGGCCCAGCCCACTGACAGTGCTCCTCTTAGAAACTGGCAGTACTGACACTCACCTCCTGATAAATCTGTTGCAAACTTAAAATGCATTTAACACACCTGACCTACCAAGCATCATCATCTACAACACAGCACACCTAGCACACAGCAAGTGCTCAACAGCAAGGCTCCCCCTCATGGTTTCATTCATGATCACATGACTGACAGAAGCTTCAGCCCATGGCCACTGCCCAGCATCACAAGTGTATTAGGCAGCATATCAATAGCCTGGGACGAAATCAAAATTCAAAATTCAAGGAACAGTTTCCACTAAAAGTGTATCACTTCCACACCATTGTAAAGTTGAAAGTCAAAAGTCTTAGACCACGGTAAGTCAGAGACTATCTGCCTAGACTGTCCCTTAATTACTTTTGTTAGTCTCCTCTTACATCTCTCCTGGATCCTCGTTACTTTCCCTAAGGCAGCTGGGAGCAGCTCCAGGAGACAACATCAAATTACAGCTGGGATTGACAGTGCTGAAAAGCTATCATATGCCCGTCTCTGGGGAAAGTCATTGGCATGCACAGAGCAGTACTTAAGAATTCAGGTCCTGGAATCAGATTGCCTGGATTTGAGTCCTACTTCTAAAACTCATGTGCTTTATACCTGTTCTCTTACCTTAAGCTCCTTTGCTGGAAATAGGTTGCTCTACGGATTCCCTAAGATAAAGCACACAAACTACTTGACAGGGCACGTGGCATACAGCAAGTGCTCAACAGTTGCTGGCTTTTCCTCTCATCAAATTTCATCTCATGTCATGCATATAAGCTCTCCCAAGAGCTCTATGATGCACAGATGCATAGCAAATGGATGGTAGAGAAGGAGCAGGGGGCTTTGGGTTGAGACAGGGAATAGGGGACCAAGAACAGCCCTAGCATTTTGCACAAGGAAATATGTGTTAAGGCTTTTGTTTGATCAAAAATGGGAAGAGGTTAGCCCAGTGTGGGGGAATGCTGAGAAACCCAAGGAATGCACAGCATGGCACAGCTCTGTGCCTAGCAGCCCCACGTGGGGATGAAATCCTGATGGGAGAGTAGCCTTGGAGCCCATCTAGCTGATTGCATGAGCAACTCTGAGACTTTGAGCCACAGCAGGACTGCTTCAGGCCAGGTGACAAAGTGTGACATTAGGTGTGAATGGGAAAACACAAGTGGACATGTGTCAGCAGCCTTTTAAATCACCACCTGAAGATGCTAGAAAAACAATAACAAGAAAAGGAAATCAGGGAAGGCCCAGGAGGGGTAAGTGCAGAGGCTCTGCAATTATCCAAGGAGAGGCGACCAGACTCCCAAGCATGTCCCTGTGCTCCCATCTGCAGCCCTAAGCTGGTGGGGCCTTGAGACACAAATGTGATTGGCCCAAGTTTATAGAAAGAGAATCAAGGAGCTTAAGTGGCTTAACTGGACATCCCATTTCTCCTAAGTTTCCTGGCTCAAGGTCCATCCCACCTGGCTTTTGCACAGCAGCATGACATGCCCACCTGTCTGACAGCTCAGGCCTATCACCTCTGAGCATCTGATTATAAGGCTCAGCCTCCCAGTAACTGGCCTGAGATTAGGGTGTAACAATAGCCTTGGTCCCCTGAGGCTGTCCCTCATCACCAGCTCCAAGGACTGGCCTCCATTAGTTCCAGAATGCCTGCTGCTGTACATGATAATCCAAATTGGGTTCAAGCCCCCAGGCTCTGTGTGCTATTGTAGTACTATATTTTTTATTCAACACAAAATCAGAGATCTTCTAAAACCTCATGTTGCCAGCACAAAAGAAGAAGAGATTTCGTTAATCCCAATGAAAATGAATTCTTCTTATTTTTTCTTGGAAATAAAAAAAAAGGAAACATAAGAGTAGTACATTTACGTCTCAAAAAAAGAAAATATCCCTGCTATCATGAGATGGTTGAAACATGTGGCTTTTACAAGTCGACACAAAGAATAGCAATTACACACACCCTTTCACCTCTTGCTAGATTCTTTTTATCCTATATTCAACTGTCCCCTCCCCCAGGACATTACTGGATGAAATAATGCTACCAGTCTTAAAATAGAGGATCTCTGAGGAGGCAGAAGCCAAGAGAAAGAATGTTCATAGGATTTTTGTGTAGAGAAGAAAGTAAGGGCAAGGAAAAACTTGCCTTCAATTTTAATAGAATTCTGTGGAATCTGAGAGTTTCAGAGTTGGAAAGGAACTTGAAGATAACTAATCAGACCTTCTCATTAACACATTGACACACACACGCATGCACACATGCACATACACACATGCATACACACACACACACACACACACACAGAGCAAAGGAGATCAAAAGGGGGGTGTAATTTATCCAAGAAAATGGATGCCTCCTTTAGGTCTATCAGATTGAAAGGAATAAGGATGGCTAAACATGTTAATTTTTCTGGGAAGAGTTTTATGTAAATTTCAGCTAATATATCCTAGGGAAAAAAAGTCCCAATGATCCTTTATCTCATCAATACTTATCCCTCTTCTGTCCACTGCAAAGCTCTCTGTTTAGCCTGTTCTTCAATCACAAATGTCTAATGAATAACTGAATGGCCTGGCATAGAGGTCAGCACGTTATTGCCTGTGGGCCAAATCCAGCCTGCTGCTTGGTTTTGTGCAGCCTATGAGCTAAGAGTTGTTTTTCAATATTTTAAGAGTTGAAACAAATTAATCATATTTCAAAACACATGACAACAGTGTGAAATTTATATTTCATTATCTACAAATAAAATTTTATTGAAACACAGTCACACCCATTTGTTTACAAATGGTGTATCACTGCTTTTGAATTACAGCCATAGAATTATATCATCGGAACAGAAACAGAATGGTCTACAAAACCTAAAAGTCTTTGACAGCAGGAATTTGTAGCTCCACCAATTCCTCTGCTTTGCCAGCATGAACCCTGGAGCAACCTGGCCCAGGGCCACCCGCAGGTACTGTGGGGATCGACAAACTCATGAGCATCTCTACGCCTTATTTCCTTCATCTGGAAAATGGAGATATATTTATTGAAATCTAATTGGATGTCAGCTGAAGTCACCTGGCCCTCTGATATTTGAATGCACTTGGTTCCACCCTGGCAATCTCATGTCCGCTCTGACTTTCCCAGAGCTTTATATCCTTCCAGATACTTTGGCTCCAAAGCCTGGTTCTGCTCAAATTTTGATCTCACTCATCTCCCCTCTTCATCGGTTGATTATTCTGCTCTGTACCAACACAGACGGTGCAACTCACCTAACTCTCCTTGGAAACCATCACAGGAGGTATTCTGTGTGAAGCAGTTTACACCAATGGTTTGGGGCCCCACAGAGGAGAAGATACAGCTAAATCCTAAACCATGTGAAACGGGATGTTCAGGTTCTCTCCTTTTGGAGTCTCATGGCTGGCCACCACCAGCACTTTCCTGCTGTCCAACTTCCCATCGGTTTCAGCCTTCTCTCATGCTATCTATCCCAGGCCTCCCCCACATGCCACCTTCTTGGGATTCTCCTCACCTTTCCCTGCTTCTCTGTGCTCTGAATCCCTTTTGTCCTAAGTATCCCACCAGAACCTTAATTTTGGCCTTCGTGCAAACCAGCCCCAGGACAAGCTAGCTTTCCACACTGATGCCTGTACTACCATGAGCAGAGACTTGATATTTTTGCTAAACAAAAGACCCCTTACTTTGTCTCACCCTTTAACAATCCAGAATTGTCAGAGCTTCAGACATACTTTCTCCTTGCTCCAGCAATCTCTAAATGCACATTCTGTCACGCTGATATGAATTGTGTCACTACTTCCCCTTAGAAAACAGAAATTCTAACAGTAAATATGGAGTTGACTTGCTTTTTTACCCCACTAATGCATACAAAATATCTATCAGAGTGCTTGACACATAAAAAGCACCAATAAATTCTATTTCCCTTCACATGACTTTCGCCCAAGAAACAAAATGTATAGTGTTATGTGTATTACAATATATATTACTCATGTGGGTTTTGAACACATACTTACCTACAAGGACATTCTCCATCTGGAGTGCACATTGAGAATGGGAAAGAGAGGCAAGTGAATTGGACTGGGGACCACCTAGGACAAGGTGTCTGATTAGTTTTTCTCCACCATCTAAACGTACCTGGGACTGAATTAAAGTCACTAGATGACAGACACTCCCTTGCACATTCCCACATTCTTTCTCTGCCAGAAAAATAAAGGTGCTAAGACTTTGTACCTACTGCCTCTCTGCTATATAGAACATCAGCTCAAAATTATTTCTTCTCACTCCTCCCTTGGCGACCTCTAATTCAGTCATCCTGAAATGCCATCCTCACATGTCCCACCACGTCCAGACTCCTGGATTTCTCAAATGCTGCTGTCTTTCACAGAACTTTCTTTTGCTGCCCAAGTCCTTTACCTTACAAATGCCTATGTGCCCATTAGCACTCAGACCTCCCATGATTGGTTGGAGAAATAGATCCATGATTTTGCAAAATTTCACTTAGTACTTCTCAAAACATTCAAACTAGAAATTATCAGGTAGTCAAAAGTAGAAGGCACCCAGAAAGTGCTTCCCTTGTTTTATTCTAGAATGGGCTTCCTAGGCATTTCTCTGAACAGGTCACATTACCGGGACAAAAGGCTGCTCACACACCAGTTGCACTGAACTAGTCCAAAGACAGCCCTTCTGGGACTCTGAGCAACCTCCAGGTCCTTCCACTGCCTGAGCTGCCCTGTTCACCATCCACTCCTGGGGTTTCCAAGCAGTCTCTCCCTTGGTTCAGTTCACCAGATGCAGAGTGTCTCTCAAATGAATTGAGGTTTTGTTCCTTCCAATCTGTGTTGAAATTTACAAGCCTAAAACAAAAGGTCTCACTGTACCCTGGTCTTGGCTCTGCCCAGGACACTAATTACCCAACAGCAGTAGTCCATTTCCCTGGAAGCACACGTGGGAGAAAGTGGCCAACTCTGATTAAGAAGCCCCATGGGAGGGTGCTGAAAATGATCTTTTCACTTTCTACAGTTGCCTTTGTCCCTATCACCAGTGACTCCTTGTCTCAGCGCTGGTGGACACCAAATGAGTTGTCAGAAGGACACCATGTTGGAGCAAGCCTTGCATGCAACTGGTGCCTATGATGTGCTCAGGTTGCACAAGATCTTCTTTATGCACAAGCACTTACCAAGGGCCTCTCCTTTCTGACTGGTGACTAGACCAGTCTATGCTAAAGAGGCAGATTTAATGGATGCTGAGGAGCACCCAGAGACCTTGAATTATCCAAGCCAAAGTTGGATAACTCTGCAAAGTATTATTATCTCCATTTGAAAGTTGAGGGACCCAAACCCCAGAGTCATAAAATTGGAAGAAGGCTAGATTGGATTATAAACCAAATCAGCTACAAAAGCCACCAGGGCCAAAGTCCATTCTAGGATTTTCCCAAATACTGGAATTATAACCTTTTACACCTGGAAAGGTCCTTTCTAGAGCTCATCTTGCTCAGCCATGGCCCACAGTGGCATGAGACTCTAACCAAGAACATGTCTAATAGGTTGACTGCTACATAACTAGCATCCAGCTGTCTTCAAAGCACTTTTTCTTTCTTTCTCCTCCTCTTTTTTTTTTTTTAATTTAATGTGTGTGTGTGTGTGTGTGTGTGTGTGTGTGTGTGTCCATTGCTTATCCATCACTGCCCTGGATTTACCAAAGGCCTCTGCTCATTGACTGGCCACCAGACCAATCTATGCTAAACAGACAGATTTAATGAATTCTGAGGAGCACCCAGAAACCTTGAACTGCCCAGGACAAATGTAGTGGGATAGCTAGAACCTCCGTGAATGCAGCCAAATACAAATACCAAATTTCCAGCTGCAGAAGGAAAACTCTATGCATTAACTTCAACTAGGGACATTCACAAGATCATCTATATGGAAGAAAAATGACCATCTTATTATCCTCAGACAGAATAAATTCAGACTAATTCCCAGAAATTCTAACATACTCTATGCACTCCATAATAGGCTGATGGCTTGCAGGACCCAGGCCTCCTGGCGGCACAGTGAGGTACAACCTGGGAGCTCACCTTTGGCCCCACAGTGTAGCGAGGTGGGCTCTGACATGAGAGCCCAGGTATGCAGAACACAACACACAGCCTGTGACTTGAGGGAAACACCCTGGAGAAAAGAACAGAAGTGCAGAAAAATAAACAAGGACAGTCCTCTTCCCCAGCACAAAAGAAATCAGGTTGAACCAGATGAAAGTCAGGCAGTGAGCCAAATCAATTCTACTTTGCCTGTGTAACGACTCCTGTCATGTTTTCACAGCACTTTGTACCCTCAGAACAAAGTGAGAGGATTTACTTCTGGTAGGTACTTTTCCTCTGAAAGTGACCAACAATGGGGAGGTAGGCGAGGTGGCTGGGAGTGGAGAAGGGTGATCCTGTCCAAGACTGGCAGTAAGGAATTAACCCCCTCTGCATCAGGTAGAAAACATTGAGGTCAAACTTTATTAAACTCTCCAAGAGAAAAAAATATGGGATAAGTACTCGTAAACAGACTTTTTTTTTTCAAATCCACGAAAGGGAAGAAAAGCGGAAAAAGTCTTAAATTATAGCAGGAAACACTGAGTTGAAACATCAGTCGTGGTGCAAAGAGTGGCAAAATTTAAATCAGCTTCATCCAGTCTGGCCAGAGAACACAGAGACCTCAAGTTCACTCAGTGTCAAACTCTCTGGATTAAATTTTGATTCAAGCATGTATGAGATATTTGCCAGAGGGCAAGCACAGCACCCTGCGTCTCAGCTTCACCCACCTGCTGGAGAGTTACAGCCCTAGTGGGGCCCCCTATTGCTGCTGGAATAAGGTACTACATTGTTGCATATTGACAGCAATGTGGTCACTATTGTAAGCATTTTCCATGTGTTATCTCATTTAAGTTTCACAACAATTCCATGAGGTAGTTACATTTATTACAAGGGCCATGCACACTCACAAGCATGTGCACTATAAAAAAAAGAAACAGGTTCATAGAGGGTAGAAGGTATGCCACCATCACATATACACTTGGCAAGTATGAGCCTGCATCTCACCACACACGACCCACCATCTGTGTAAATGCCTACCTGACACCTGGAACCTGCCAGCCTCGGTAGCCTTCAGCTTTGCTCCTGTTGTGATAGGCTCTGAGATGTCAAAAATCACAAACAAGGAAAGTTGCTCTGCAAAATTGGCTATGCAGAGATCATTGGACTTACTAGATGGCAGCTTGGACCACCCCTCATGAAGCCAAGCCCCCTGAAGCAGGGTAGACACAACACATTGAATGTGAAGAATCAACTAGAACCACTGAGATGAGTCTTGGCTTTCAAGTCCCTGTGTGGGCTTGCAACCTGCACCTTGAAAATCAAGTTCAATTTATCCAAAGCATTGACTTCATGTATTCCCAGGAGACTGACATAGTCTCTGACACTCAGACTAATAAGTGACCTCCCAGCTGGGCCCCCATTGGTCCCTCCAACCAACTCTCCCTTCCTTACAGTTTGCAGTATCTCCACTAGTGGCAAAGATGTGGAAGGGTGTAGGCACATGTTCTGTGCCTTTTGTTCCCCTGGGTAGCCTAGGATGGTTTCAAGAGATGACTCAGATCTGGCAGTGAAATGCAGCCCACGCATGCACACGGCAGCTGCTGCTTCTCACAGCCACCACCACCCACAGGGGCTTGCACAATGAGCCTGTTGCCCCAGGATCCAGGTGACTGCCAGCTTTGTTTATCCGCCTGTGTTCTACAAGACCATGGGAACCTGGCTTTCCTGCCAGCCAACAAGGCCCTTGTTCCTGCTCTTCCTGACTTTCTCACTAAATGTCACAGCAGGGCTTTACATGTTGAATTTCCAAACCCACAAAACCACAGAAATCAACCAGTGTGGCAGTTTTTACCTTCCCTTCCTCATCCCTTACCAGTCACCCTCCTCATTCAGTAAGTACCACAATTGTTTTTATAAAGCAGTATTAGTTACGCATGAAGTCCATAGCGCACCATTAAAGGAATCCAAAACAAGCTCTAATCTACTTCCCTGGAAACAGCCCTTGTTAATCTGACTGGCATAGGTCCTTCCTCCATTTGCCTTTCGTTCACTTTTCGTAAAATGCCACATAAGCAGATTCACCTTTTCCTTCTCACCTAGTATGATGCTGCGTACATTGATCACATCTATAAATATTTTTGACGATAGAGTGATTGCATGTAATTTTAATATGCATTTTTTGATTTCTCAGCAACATCCTTTTATGTGTACTAAATTTTTTTTCTTTTATTAAATTATCTGTTAATATACTTGACCCATTTTTACAGTTAGAGAGGAGTGGTTCTTTTCTTGTTGTGGCCTTCTCAATTTTATCACAAGTAGTTTTTGCAGCTTGTTGATAGCTTTCTAATTGGATTTTGCTTCCAGTTAATCAGCTTTTAATTTTTTTTTTTTTTTTTTTTTTTTTTGGTACTGGGGATTGAAGTCAGGGGCACTCGACCACTGAGCCACATCCCCAGCCCTATTTTGTGTTTTATTTAGAGACAGGGTCTCACTGAATAGCTTAGTGCCCTGCTGTTACTGAGGCTGGCTTTGAACTTGTGATCCTCCTGCCTCAGCTTCTGGAGCCGCTGGGATTACAGGTGTGCACCACCGCACCTGGTGATCAGCCTTTAACTTTTCAGTATCACATCTATGAACCATTGCATTTATGACTTCTCCACTTCTTTCATGCCTTCAAAATTCTTCCTCATTCCTGAAGAGTTAAGCATTTATCCCTTTTTCTGCCACTTTCTGGTTTGTTTGTTTTGGTTTTTACCTTTAACTTTTTTCTTGTTTTATTTGATGATGTTATTTTTAATTCTTTTTTATATTAAAATCTATTTTAATAAAATTGAATTTATTATATGTTTATACATTTATATGTAATATTGTCATCCTTTTGAACATTATAAGTATCTTACTATTTTAGTAAATCATCTTTAAAATTTTTATCTATTGACATAATATTTCATCATGGGGACTATATGATATTTAACAAATTCCCAATTATTGGACCTACTTTTTATAAATATGACTGAAATAAAAATATTTATAAGTAAATTTTTGTCTCCATTTCTTTCTTTCTCTTTCTTTCAGTCTTTCTTTTCATGTGTTAGATGCCAAGACATGGAATTTGTTGGTCAAAGAGTTTGAACTTTTCAGAGGTTTTGAACAGCAGTATTTATTAAAATACTAAGTCTCTACCAGAGTTCTGAATGGTCTTCCTCATCACAAATGGTTTTTTAAATCCTTTGCCAATATATGAAAGAGAAAAAAGCAATCTTTTATTTTAATTTGCATTTGCTTGATTATAAGTGGAGCAGAATATTTTTGCATTTAAATCTTGACTCCATCTGGAATTTATTTTGGTGTTTGAAGTAAGAAGAGGCTCTGACTTGATTTCCCTCCCAAAAGCCAGCACCTCCATTGAAAGATCCCATTCATTCTCCCATTGTATGATGACCTCTTATTAAGCACTAAGCTCCTACATGGACCAAAGTCTAAGGACTAACCACTCTGTCGCTCATGGGTCTACTGGTTGATATTGTAGCTTCACCCATGTTACATACATGGTCATCAGTCTTCTTTTATTCCCATCTCCCCCACAGCCCACATACCATAGGCTCATTTTGACAACCTTTCACCAAAAAATTCCATTAGGAATTTTGACAGATTTACAAAGCCCATAAACTGACTTGGGACAAACTAACATCTTTACATCATTGTGTCCTATAAAATGATGAATGTCCTTACCATTTGAATCAGCTTTTATATCTCTTCATAAAATTTGAAAGTTTTTCTTATAAAGGTTCTACACATTTCTTTGGAGCATTACTTATGGGTATTATGTGACTTTTTTTCTTGCTAGTTTAACTTAAACCTTTTCCCCATCTTGTCTATTAAGTATTGTCTTGTTGCTTATATATGTAAGGCTATTAATTTTTGTCTGTTTTTCTGGGAATAGCCCTTTAAGTTGATACTTTAGGTTGAGTTTAATCAATTGTATTTCAACACTGACTGACTGTATCAAGTTGTTTTGAGCTCTAATGATGGGACTGATCAGAAAAATCTTCTCACACAAAAACTGTCCTAAAATTCTCTACACAAATCTCAGTTTTGAATTTAGCCTTCATGATTTTAAATTTTGCATGCATGCATAAGTATGTCACATATTTATTTATAATTTTTATTTGTGCTACAGTGAAAGTTTAAGACGAAGATTAAGCCAGCTTTTATGAAATGGGTTTTTTTTTTCCCTTGATTTTTTTCAGCATAGAAATAAGCTTTTCTTTAAAATTTTAAAATAACTCACCAGAAACTTATTTGGCCCTGGAATAAATTTTAGAATAAATTTTTTAACTATTTTTATATTTCTTTCATGTGCATTGATTTGTTTGGGGATTTAATTCTCCATAGAACAATTTTGAAGTTTCCCAACAAAACATCCATTTTATTGAAACTTCCCAGTTTTACCATGGTGTTTATTCTTTTATAGTTTTAAAATGTACTCCAAATCTGTAATGGTTACAGCTACTTATTTTTTCTAAATTGTGTTTTTCTCATTTTCTTTTAAGTTTTCCAGAAAGAAACAACAGCTCTTAGATTTATGTGTCAGTTACATTGGAGTTTTTTTCTATACCCTAAATCAGAATTTATGTTTCAATTATAATTTGTTTTTCACTGTTTGGCATATTACCCTTTCACTTGATTTTTTTAAAAATAATTACTTCATCTGTTTATTTTTTTAAAGTAAATTGTTTGCTGTTATCATTTCCTCTCTGAGTACAACTTTAGCTATACTTCATGTTCTCGCTGTAAGTTTTCCTTCTTATTTTCTAAATAAAATATAAAGAAAATGCATTTGCGTTTTAGAAGATTTGGAGATTTTATTGTTTATTTCTTAAGTGACTTGATTTCTTTGTTTAATTTTTAAATTAGTTTAAATGCTTATAGCACTAGCATTAGAGAACATGATCTGTACAGCTAGTATAATCAATTTGGAATCAGTGGATATTTTCTTTGTGACAATGTCTGTTAATCATTTCAGACAAATACTAGTAAAGATTGGTAAAGTCATTATGCAACTTTAATGTTCACTTCTCTTTGTGTGTCAAACATTTGATTAATATATAGTCAGGCTGTTGAGGGTACAAAGGGGAGTACAGTGGTCAAGCATCAGGCTCTGGCACAGACCTCAAATCTGTGCCTCAGCAACTGTGAGGTTCCCTAATGCTCAGTTTCCCTTCCTCTAAAGTGGGGATGATGGCGTTTGAGACATCATCCACGACAAGTGCCTAGCATCGTCACTGAGACATTGCATGCACTCAGGAGGAGCATATATTGTAACATATAAAATTTATCAGTATAAAATGATTTTTGCTCTCCACTTTTTGCCTTGAAATCACTTTTTGGAAAGCAACACGTCAGCTGCTTTCTTTGAATCTGTATTTTCCTATTGAAACTTAGTTTGTTATTTTTATTTTCAATCTTGCTGCAGTTAATTTTAAATGTGTTCTTTATTAACAGAATATAACTTGCTGGTTTTAAAATACAATTCAAAAGGCTTTATAAAAGAGTTTAAATCAGCATGCTTAATGTCTAAGCTGATATGTTGTCATATGCCAGTTTTATCTTGGGCACATTTTGGCTCTAAGGCTTCTGTGCTATATCAATTTCCTCTCATTTGCTTTTATGAATTAGGTCTTGTTTTTGCCTTCTATTCTAAGGTTGTGGACTTCATGTTTGTTATTTTAGGAATCCTACCAGTGACTGCCTTTAAGTTTTGGGGGTGGTTTGTTTTACTGAGGGGAAATTTACATAACTAAAAGTACTCACATAACTAAAGTCAGTAGCAGCTCAATGGCATCTAGAACATTCACAATGTTGGGAAATCATCAACCTTACTCCATTAAGCTTTATAAAGAAGATGGTCACTTTATTAATCTAATTGTCTGTTTGCATTTCCCTGAGTAAGATGAGGACTGCATCAGGCTCATTTTCTCTTCAATGTTCCTCTAGCATATCTTTCTCTTCCATATCTCAGGTGTGCATTCCATTCATAAAAATTATTAATGGGTTGAATCTAATGTCTTTAAACTCTACAACCTCTTTCAAGAATCATGTTTTCATGAACATGTAATTTTAAAACTTGGAAACTTGCATTTGATTTTTATAGAGTGTTATGCATTGAATTTTGTCCCCACAACCACCAAATTCGTACACTGAAACCTTTATCTCCAGAAATCCAGAATGTGGCCATTCTTGGAGATAGGGCCATATTTAAAGAGACAGCGGAGTTGAACTGAAGTCTTTGGAATACTCCCTACTCCCACACGACCAGTTTTCTCACAAGAAGAGGAAATGAGAACACAGATACATAGAGGGAAGCACATGAACATGTGAACAGATGGAGAAAATGGCTTTTGACAAGCTAAGGGAGAGAGACTCAGAAGAAACCTACCCTGCTGTGGTCAAAATCTCCACTTCCAGGCTTCAGGATGGTGAGCAATAGGTTTCTATGATTTAAGGCATCCAGTCTCTGGTACTTTGTGATGGCAGCCATAGCAAATGAATGCACATCCCAATCACCTTTCCACCTCAGAATCTCAAACACATGATTCCCACTTCATCACCACCAGTACCCCACCATGCACAGGTGCACACACACACTTGCATGCGCATGCACATGCATGCACATGCACGCGCACGCGCGCGCGCACACACACACACACACACAGGCTTCACCTAGTTCACTCCTGCCCATCAAGGAACCCTTTTCTGACCACCTCTATCTACTTATCTATATTCCCCTTTCATTGCACCTTGCATTTGAGCTTTTGAGCCATTTGTACAATTAGACTTATGTATCTTTCCGTGACACTAATTTACTAATTTATCTTTCCGTGACACTAATTATATCCCAGTACTGAGCTCACAACTTGGCACATGTTAAGTGCTGCCAACAATGTATGAAATGAAGGAAGTGCTGAATAAATTAAAGAGATTTGATTTTGCTACCTGTGCTATAACACATTGCCTTCATTTTTAGCCCAAATGGTTTTTATTTTCACAAAATGTATTTCTTCAATTTTTTTGTTTTGTCCCATAGCCTATATTTTGAAATATCTTGATAATGCTGATTATTGCAGCAATAGCCCCCAAAACCTGCCTTGCAGTGAGTGCAATTTGAGAAAGGCTGAATATTTTTAATACCACTCAAACCAAAACAAAACCCACCTACCATGAAAATATATATCCCTTATTGAAACCCCAAGCCCTTACTTTATATCCAGCCACCACAATTTGTTGAAAATTAATGAATCCAACCAGGAAGGATTAAGAGGTATTTCTACACATACATAAGCTTAAATATTTCATGCAAAACATATCCCACATAGCCGCCATCCTCAGATCCTGTAGATAATTAAAAGCACACCAATACACTGAGCTGCATTTGCTGCCAGTAATTTTCAGGGTAGAAAATAATTATTCCGACAATTAGACCCAGAGCAACGTGCTCCTTGTCAAAGAAGGCCAAAGATGCCCGTGGATGCTTTCGCATCACCTTTTAAGAGCTTAATTAATTTGCTCACTGATAAATCTCAAAATCACCCTGGGAGCCCACCTGTTAATAAAATGACGGATGGATTTTTAATTCTGGGGGCTTCTACCCAGCCTCATTTGCATGTTAGAAGGCCTTTGCACGTCTTCCCCAGCAGCTTCCAAGAGCCATTTGCAACACAATGTTATTCCCCTCTAAGTTCAATTACTCTTATTAGATCAAGGCAGCATTTTCCACCCCCGCAGCATTTTATATATAGACCATTTTCTGCCCGGGAGCAACTGTCCCTCACTATGGCCTTAGATTTTTTCTTAATTCCATACTAAACAAGCCCTTCACAAAACGGGAATGTAATCTGTGTGACAATAGGGCTCATAGCCCACACGTGGGGACCTGCCTCCCCCTTCAGGGTTCTGTCATATCGTGCCCTCCTCCCAGCTCCCCACCTAGAATCTGCCCTCTTGTCAATCAGAATTTCTCACAGCTGTCAGAAAGACAGATAAAACTCTTCGCTCTGGCAAGGGTCTTTTAACCCCACACACCCCAGCTCAGCAAAGCAAAACAACAGTCCAGGAGGATGGAGGTTTCCATCAGAGGCTGGCTTCAAGCAAAAAAAAAAGAAAGAAAGAAATGTAATATCTAGTCACAGATGGGTACCTCTGCCCAATAATGTAAGTATAAACAAGCCTGGGCACTGAGGAGTTGGTAAATGTAGAGAGAATTAGATGACTTGCATTCTCTTTCTTATACCCCTTCATTCCCCTGACCCAGTTACCATTTCAAAAAATCATATCACAGTGATAATAGACATGGATTCTACCCGCCAAGGAAAGAGGGCAGGGAAAATGCAGGCAGAGGGTTGCATTTATGGAGTGCCAACTAAGTACCCAGTAGATTGTGACACCACACCTAAATCTGACAATCCTGTGCGATGGATCTGATGATTCCCTGTTGACAACATGACTGAAAGTGCAGAGATGTGCACAAAGTCATCCATCACCCAACAGAAAGAGGGAGATGGGGCACAGAGAAGATTCCAGAGCCAGGGCTCTCTCTATTCCTACCAGCATTTTTTCCTTTCTCAATCCTCTCCCAGAATTCCAGGATCAGCAGACCCCAGCAGGCAAAGCTACACTTGGGCAGCCCCAGAACTCTGACCAAGGCGCCAACAGGAACAACAGATACAAAGCTAGCTGGTGGCCTTTGTAGTCACTTTTCCTGCTATAAGCAACTTCTTTTCTCACTAGTGTTTCTCTGAAACTGATTCTTTTGGAGCGGGAAACCCATGAGAAAGTCCCCTCCCCTCTCAAAACTGAGGGCTTCCAGTGGACTTGGCAAATGTGCCAAGCCCCCCACCCGCCACCCCCAAGCTTTCCGAGGTGAAGGGCGGCATGGCGCAGGAAGCGAGCCTGCCAAGTACTGTTCTCAGCTCGCACTCCCCAGGCAGCTCCAGCTTCCCATGTCAATGCGAGGCCTCTGAGCTTTCTGAAGGACTGAGCCTTGATGAATATGTGAGAAAAACAAACATTTGTCCCAGAGTTTGGAGGAAAAAAAAGGAAGGGAAGCTTGGAGAGCGATCCCCCCCCACCCCCCAGGCAAGCCTGGGAAACCCCAAGGGTCTAATTGAAAGGGTTTTAAATAGTAAATAAGAAATATAAACCCAGATGGTTCTTTTTCAAAGGAAGCAAACCACTCATTAAGCTGACTCCTTCCTATGGGATCACCTTAAAAACAACAACGAGAAGTAAACCTTCCCCCTCTGCCGCTATCTTGCTGCCAAATCCCATTCTGATCATCTGGCTGTGCAGAAAAAGAGCAAAGTAAGGTAGGTGAGAGGAAAATTTCTCACTGATTTGTCTTTTGGGGTGAGGCAAGTGATAGGAACGTTGTTGGCTCTGTTGTTGGCTCTGTCTGGACCCTGGGTTCGGTCTCAAAGTCTTTCCCTGAAAGGAGATGCAAGGAAAATGAGGGTGGAGCCAGTTGAAGTCAAATGACCCAGAGAAAGTCAACAGGGCAAGAGGCACAAGATAAGCAGAGCTTCCTCCTTACCCTTCTCACCCAGTTCAAGCAGCCCTGGGATCAAGTGTTCCAACAAGAAACCTGAGCAGGGCTCAGGAAAGGGCAACTGAACAGGTACACCTGGCATCATGGAGCCCCCACCAGAGAGATGTGAACCCAGGCACTCTCTTATTCAGCTTTCATTTGACTTCTTCCTTCATATACGGAGGCCTTGGACATAGTTTAGACAAACCTAAGATTCCCCAAATTCCAGTACTCTTCCAAGAGGCCTTGTGATTGACAGCACTGTACCTCAGGGACCCTTACATACCCGCTATTTCACCAAGTCTAGACACCACCTATTGTAAGATGCATTATTGTTTTAAAGACCACTAAGAAGGAAAAATGCTACCATTGAGACCATGACATGCCATCAATTTTTAAAAGCAGACTGATTTCAGAGATGTTAATAGGCACCAAAAAAAAAAAAAAAAGAGCATCTTAGAATCAACAAAATACATGAATAGTTGACATTTACTGGGAACATAGCCTGTGCCAGGCCTTGTGCCAAATGCTTCCCATGGATTATCTCATTCACTCCCCACAACTATAATTATCCCCATTTTTCAAATGAGGAAAGCAGGTCTTCAAGAGCTGAATTAACTCGCCCAATATCACACGGCATGACCCGGATGTACATTCAGGTCTGTCTGAATCCACAGCCCAGCCTTTATACTTGGGGATCCCCAAAATCTCCTGGAATGGATCTTGAATGTATGTATTCAGCCCTCTACTCCAGTAGTTTCTGATACAGTAGGTCTGGCACGCTGTTGACAAAACTGCATTTTATATTAGCATACACACAAGTCATTCTGTGGAAGTGGTCTCGGGTTCATGCTTTAAAAAACTGAAGGATGCCTCCATGTACAAGTTCCTAAATATCAGTCCCGATTTTGGCTGCCACCTGCAGAGAAATTTAGGTCCACTGACCTCAGAGCAGGGAAAGTTTGCTTCTTTTCAATGCTATGTTCTTGGAGATACCACACTGTGTTCAACACAGCTTGGTACTCCCACAGTAAATAATGCAGTCTCCAAAAGGTGGAGACAATACTAATTATTTCTATTAAAACAGTAACTGGCTCATCACTGGATGATCATGCATGTGGGATAAGAGGGACATGAGTTTCAATCACAGCTCAGCTACATGAGCCCCACAATTTTGAGTCTCTGCTCATCCATATAATGGGGATTGCTAATAATAGTCCCCTTAATTGATAGTTGTAAAGATAGAATAAGATCTCAGGCTTTAAGCATTTAGCACAATGTGTGACCATTATTAAGAACTCGATAAATGTGAGTTCATTTCACTTCCTTAAACTTAAACATATACAATGCAGGATTTCTACATCAAAGGAAAATACCTACATGCAGAAGTCAAACAATAGGAGGAACAACAAATTCAAAAAAAGAGCACATAATCTTTCAGTGAGTAGTTCCTAAGCCTTTCTAGCAACAGAACAGTTGTTAGGGATACTAGCACTAGATTGCATCCTGGCCACGTGACCTTAAACTGATCTCTGATCTCAGTGAAAAACCAGGGAAGACTTTGAAATAAGCTGAAAAAATAACAACTGGGTGTTCTGGCTACTATACCTCGTGCATTACCTACCTTGCATTCACCTAAAGCTATTTTTCAGTTCTCTATGTTGCAGAAAACGCAAATACGTGGTAATGCAAGTCATTCTTGTCCGTGGAAATGCAGATGTATCCTGTGGAGAGATGATTTGTCGTTACCCTGTGGATTCTTGATTGCCCGTGTATGCTCTGGTCTTTGAATTCTCCTTTAAATAGGCTATAACGTCTTAGTTACTAGTTACCTCTTTAATTAATGAGCTAAATAAAATCACAGAACTATTTATTTTATATTTAGTAGAAGAGTCACAATGTTGCTTTTTTAAATTTTTTTTTTTAGTTGTAGATGGACACAATATCTTTATTTATTTTTATGTGGTGCTGAGGATCAAACCCAGTGCCTCACACATGCGAGGCAAGCGCTCTACCACTGAGCCACAACCCCAGTCCAAAATGTTGCTTTTTGAGAACATTTAATGTTAGACAGTAGCCTCTGTTTTTTCATCTTGTGTTTGTCAGTTTCTCTGACCAAATTCCTGCTAAGAACAACCTAGAGGATGAAAAGTTTATTTGGAGCTCACAGTTTCAGAGGTTCATTCCATGGACTGCTGACTCCATTGCTGTGGGCCTGAGATGAGGCAGAACATTTTGATAGAAGGGTGTGGCAGAGAAAAGCTGCTCAGCTCGTAACAGGCACGAAGCAGAGAGAGAGGAAGGAGCCAGGGACAAAATATAAACCCCAAGACACGCCTCCAGTGACCTACTTCCTTCAGTCACACCCCACCTGCCTACAGTTACCACCCAGTAATCCATTCAAATTAATAATCTATCAAATTGATTCATATACCCATGAGGTTCCAGCTCTCATAATCTAGTCATTTCACCTCTGAACATTCCTCCTTTTCCTAACATAAGCTGTTAAAAAATATATATATATATATAAGCTTTTTGGTGGGGACACCTCCTACCCAAATCATAACACATCTGCTTGATGAGGACAATAAAAATGTTCATGTCTGGTCTGGGATTGTGGCTCAGTGGTAGAGCGCTTGCCTCACATGCGTGAGGCACTGGGTTCGATCCTCAGCACCGCGTAAAAATAAATAAAGATATGTCCATCTACAACAACAAAAAAAAATTTAAAAAAAAATGTTCATGTCATAAAGTGGTTGTGAGGATAAATGAAATAGCCATGCAAGACCCTGGCACTGTGTCTGGTACATCATAGATACTCAACAAACTTTGCTAAACATGTCCATTAAGCTGTCAAAATTGATTAATGATTAATGAATGGAGTATTCTCCAACAATTTTTTTCTTAAAGAGTTAATGCTCATTATTGCTTCTTGTGAGCACTCACTGATCAAGTAAATAAACAAACAGCAAATGAATATTAATTTGTAAAATTTGGTGAGATACAATTATGATTCATTTCTCATTTTCTTGACTGTTGTCAAGAAAGCTTTCCCTAAGACAGGAAGATCATGATGGAGAGAGTTAAACAGGCAGAAATGCAAGGGAGGCAGGACTGAGATGTATTTTAGAAATACATCCCAACATCATAGGAGAGACGCCATGCACACTGACTCTTAAAGGGTGGCCTGAGCCAGAGAAGTGACAGTAGGGGGATGATAGCTCAGAGAGAAGGACAGGCCAGTGAAAAGATAAAGAAAGGTGAAAATGCTGATGATGGGAGAAAAGAGCAAGGGCATCTATTTGGCTTGACATGTTGGGAAAGAATGGCACAGAACTAGACAGGCAGCTCAGGGGCACAGGACAACCAGCCCTTCGAGCCCTGTGACCCCTCCAAGGTTGGTGTAACAGTGTCTATTATAAAGATGGAGGAAATCTAAGACCAGAGAAGTTCAAGGAGCTAAAATAATGATTTTTTTGTAATCACTAAAGCTGGGTTTTCAAAAACCTGTATTTTCCTTAACCATGTAGTATTGTAAAGACCTAAGAAACAAAAAGAATCAGAAAAGAGAATTGAAAGCCTTAACAAGAAACAAATTCCTAAGATACATCTAAGTCTTATATTAAGGGTGTGTTATTTATGGGGGAAACAAATAATTGTTCTCTGGCGTGTCATGGATGCCTAAGCTTCCTTCCAGTTGTTGCTTAGCATGGACTCTGTTAACAAATAAGAGTTCATGGAAGTATATGACTGCTTCCTATCCATTGGTCTGTCATTTTCCCAAAGCTATTCTTTGCCAGGGAAGCAGCAGCCACTCACCCTTTCCCACCAACTCTGTTCTCTCCACACTGAACAAGATACACATTACTGGACTGCATGAAGGCTGGTACAGAGGAGATACACTTAAGACAAATTTGACATTCAGTCATCTGGAGCCCTGAAGGGATCATGGATAGGAGAATCCTTGCAAGAGATTAAGAGGGTTTCCATGTTGTTGTTGTTTTTTGGCAGGGGGCGGGGGGGGGGGGGGTACCAGGGATTGAACTCGGGGGCATTTGACTACTGAGCCACATCCCCAGCCCTATTTTGTATTTTATTTAGAAACAGGGTCTCACTGAGTTGCTGAGCACCTTGCTTAGCACATTGCTTTTACTAAAGCTGGCTTTGAACTCGCAACCCTCCTGCCTCAGTCTCCCAAAACACTGGGATCACAGGCATCCGCCACTGCACCTGGCAAGAGGGTTTCCTTGCTTAATCTTTTTGTTCCTTTGTCCTTAATGAACATTTCCCCATCAAGGAGAAGATGGCCAGGAGATACCTACATGTTCTGTTCAAGTGATTGCCATCATCTGGGCAGAGCTGAATGCCAGAGGCAGCTGAAATGATCTGACAAGCATCACAGACCTTCAGAACATTTACACCAGCTGAAATATAAGCACAAATAAAGGCCCTACTTTCTCCATATTTCTCATTACCAAATGCAAAAGGTCAAGCTTTAGACTGCCAGACTGGAAATGTTGGCAGGAGCGTGGGCTCCCCATTCATTTAAGTCATGCCCACAACTTTCAAATATGGTGGCCGGTATCCCAAGTGTGGAGGTTGGGTCTCTTCCCTTTCCCAGCTACTCCCACCTGAACACAAACTGGAAATGAAGGTCAATCCTACAGCATGTTTCCTGGGAACACCAGCTTATATTTGGACACTAGTTATATGTTATATCCAAAGCTAAGGTCTTACCATACCATGGGTCATGTAAGAAAGAAACCCAGTTTTGACCATAGGGAAGAATCACATACAATTCTAATAATCACTCTGGAAGCAATGTTGAGAGGGGAAAGCTCAGAGGCTTATAAAAGTCTCTTGATATTCAAGGCAAATGCATTTTATAACAAAGTCCACATGCATTTTATAACAACGTCCAGAATAGTCTCCTTTTAAATATGTCGATTTTTATATCCTGTGAGTGGGAAATAATTATCCATAGTATTTTAGAACCTGCTGTTTCCCTTAGTTTTGTGTACATGTGTGCATAGATCTTTCCACATCTGCACATATATAATGACATTATCTTTTCAATGACTTTACACTATTCCATTTAGATGATATGCTATTTATTTGTTTGTTTTCTCTACTGAGAGAAACAGGATGTTTTCAGTGAAGCTGTGTTGTAACATTCTGGACCAACATCCTTGTGTATAATACTTCCCTTGCTTCCTAATTATTTTTCTAGGGACACTATTCCCTATAAGTAAAATTGTTCTATGGTGTGTTCATGCTTTTTCTAAGGATGCTGAGCCACATTACCAAAAACTGGATCAATTTACCCTCACCCAACAATTCAGGAAAACACCCATTCCCTACACTGTCACCACACTGGGCATTGTAAAACTTTTTGATCTTTGTTTGTACATTTTTAATAAAGCACAGGCTTGTTCTGCTGCTTCTTGACCTCCAATGTGCCTGGACAGAAGCTCCACCCAGGGGAGCGGACAAGCAGGCAGAGCCAGGAACTCTGGGTACAGGGAGCTCCTTTCCCTAGTCTTTCTCTTCCCAGGCAGAAAATAAAAAGGCCCCAGGGAACAATCTCTTTCTGTGTCAACCAGAGGTTGGAGAAACTCGAGGGAAAGAAGAGGCCAAGGGCATCTGTGATGCGTGCCTCCTTCACACTCCCAGGTGGAGAGCATTTCACTCCCCCCTCCGCTTCCTCCATGCCAAACAACATCTGCTGGTGAAAGCCACTCAGGGAAGAAAAGGGAAAAGCAAACACAAGGGTGAGAAGGGAACAGCTTGGTCCTGCAGGTTAGAAGGGCAGTCTGTTCCCACTGGGACCCCCTTTCAGCTGCAAACTGCTGTATTTGACATTTCAATGCAAGCCGGGGGAGGGAACCAGGAGGGAGAGAAGAGAGCAAAGAGATGCCTGGTCTCCAGACCTGAATAAGGCCAGGGAGACAAAAAATCCTCATCTCTTTCATTCGGACACTTGTTTTTTCTCCATTTTTTTGCCTCACCAGAATGTGACATTCAGAAGCAAAAAGGGTTTTCTCTCACTCTTTCTTTTCCTTTCCTTTTTTTTTTTCTTTGACATTTAAAAACAATGTACACTTGGATGCATTGAAAGTTGGGGAGGGATGGGGGAGGAGATTGTCTCTGGAAGAATTGAACCTCAGGAAAGCTGCTTTTATCTTCCCTGTGACGTGTCCTGGCGGCCAGATTCCTTTTCATCGCTTTGGAGAGGAAAAGTGAAAAGACTTGGATTTTGAAAACAAAAAACTTAAAGTCTACCCTATCCAGTGAATGTGCCCTATGGTGGGGGAGGGAGTGGCTTGTTTCTTGGTAAGGATCTTAGTGTTCTCAGGAAGATAACCTCAGAGAACAATAGCAAGGATACTTTGCATGGGGGTTAGGGTTAAAGTGGGGTCCAAGCAAGATTTTTCTTTCCCCACTCATCCCTGAGTCTCAATCTGCTCTAGGGATGAGGACACTTAAGCCAAAAATACACCAGGAGTCTGCTGCAGATCTGCCTCTTGGATAGACCACTGAAGGGAGATGATCTGTGCTCTACAATCAGGCTTGTCTCTTCCAGTACTCCCTTCCTCTACTCAGTTTGCAGATGAGAAAACCGAGGTCCAGGATGATTAAATATGAAACTTAAGAGTCTCTGATTTGGGTGCACAGGGCTCAGGACCCTAGTCCTTTTTCTTCCAACACAAGGAACACCTATCTCAGCCCATCCCATTGCTGTTCCGCTGTTATAAGAGACTAAGCCCCATCTCCTCAAGGAAGTCACACAGCCACACAGCAGCAGCAGTTGTCTCCACCCCCAGCAGAACAGAAATAGCTGGGAAATCAAGTGACGTGTCCCCTGGGGGAAGGCAGGAGGGGGAATATCAATAATACTGGGGCAGGAAATGGACAGACTTGAAACTGAGGGAAAAGGACAATATTTTTACTCTGAATTCAAGAACTTCAAGTGAGCACCCTGGAGAGGTGAGGTTTCCTGACCTGTCACCCTGAACCCTGAAGACACCTGAGAGGAATGGCTGTTTTCATAGACTGAAGGGTAACTGAAGGAGTCCAGGCCATCAGGGCCAAGGCCTGAAGCTAAACTGAGCAGGCGCCACAGAGGGGTGGCTTCTGCCCGGCACCCCCAGACGCACTGTGACAATGCTTACTGTGCCAAATGGTACTTGACTCTAGAGGACAGTACCAGGCTGAGATCGAGGACATGGAAGAACAACATTCTCCAGTCAGACTAAGAGGACAGAAGTCCTTTACATGTACATTTTAAAAGATGTGAACTTATTCTGTATCCAAGCTGGTGAAGTGAGACCATATGGATTACATAAATTCATGTCTAGACCCTTGTCACAGAGTTTTAAATCCCTTTAGTCTCCATGTATGACCAGAGAGGGCTAGACTGGATTTTTTAAAAACCCTTTCCTACACTAGAAAATATTATGTAATGGAATTCACCATTTTTTTTCAAATAAACCTTTAATTATAGAATGCTTTTGGACTTCCAGAAAAATTGAATGACACTATAGAGAGTTCTTATATACCTACCCCAAATCCTGTGTCCCCTGTTGTTTCTTATTGTATTACTTTTTAGTGTGGTACATTTTACAGCTAATGAATAGATGTCAATTCATAGTTAATAACTAAAGTCCATACTTTGTCTAGATTGCCTTAGCTTTTTATTAAATGTCCTTTTTCTGTTCCAGGATCCCATCCAGGATACCAAATCTCATTCAGATGTCATGTCTCCTTAGACTCATCTTGGTTCTGTTGCCCAGATTTTCCTTGTTTTTGATGACTTCAACAGATTTGAAGGGGACTAATCAGGTACTACGTAGACAATCCCTCCATTGAGATTAGTCAATTTTTTTCTTATGATTAGATTGGAATTATGAGTTTGAGAGAAGAACCACATTGTGTCAGGGCACATACAATTAGCACCACTTATCAGGGTTGTCGTAAACCCTGATCGCCTGGCTGAGATAGTATTCCTTAGGTGTCTTCCCTGTGAAGTTACTCTCCAACCCCAATCCCCTTTCCATACTATACTTTTGGAAGAAAATGACTATGCACAACTCACACTTAAGGGTCCAGGAGTTATGTTCCATCTCCCATGTGAAGTGCCTACATAAATTATTTGGAATTCTACATGGGGGAAGTTTGAAAGAAACCATTTTTAAAATGAAAGCTGAAATTACTCATCTAGCATTTGCATTTTTAAGAAATGGGTGTTACAGTATATCAGAGGCTTCCCAAATTGTGTTCCACAATGCCATAAGACTCCAGAATGGAACTGTAAGGGCTTCAGGATATTAAACTACATTTGGTCTGAAGATACCACCACACAGGAGTCCTTATGAAACAAACTGTAAACTAATTTAGTGCATCACTGATGTGAAAACCTAATTCAGAATTATATTTTTGTAACAAATAGCTGAGTGTCAATCACTTAAGCATCAGTCAATCACAGGCAGCCAATTGTTCAAACCACAATAGAATAAGGCAAATGCCAAGGTGTGACCAATCAGTTGTCTCTGAACTTCACTTCCATTTCCTGTCCAGCATTTCCACTTCCTGCCTGGCATTTTCTTTGTCTGTCCATAAATAGTGCATGACAGTTTTGCAGACTAAAGTTCTTGGAATCTGTTCTGGTTCTGAAGCTCCCCAATTCTGGAATCATGAAGAAAAGCCAATTGTGATCTTAACTAAATTTGTTGTGATTTTTTCTTTTAACAAAGGGAAGGGACAAAGAAGTAAGAAGGCTCCAATCTGTAGTATCCTATCACTCAGGGCAACCCCAGTATTTTTGGTTTCTATTTCAAATATGCATATAAAATAAATTTGGAGGGAATACAATTTTGCATATATATATATAAAGAAGCGGAACACTCTGAAAGAGGTGGGTTGCATTGGTTGACTGAATGTCTCTATCACGATTTAGTACCCTCTGACAACCTTATTACAAGGTTACAAATTACTCAGGCCCCGTTTTAAAAGAGAGAATTAAAAATGCTCTTGTAGAAAAATTGGGAGGGCCAGTTCTAATTTTCCCTACAGAAAATACTGGGTCAAAGAGAAAATTATGTTCAGGTATGAAACCTGCAAGTCTAGATCAACTACCATAGGTGATGTGAATATGAAGGGCTGGCCCTCTCAGTAGTCCTCAGACTGTGTCATCCATTTCCTATTGAAACTGATGACATGAATGGCCTAAAGATCTAACTGCATAAAAGGTTAAAACCTCACCTTTCTTCTTTACTCAAACATCCCCATGCAACCCAAGGTGTGTGTTTGAGTTGCTTTGAGTCACCAGGCAATGGTAATCCCTCCAAATTACTATTCAATATAATTTTCAGAAGTGCTGGATTTGAGATGATGCAGCTAAAGCCAGAAAAGTGCTTTCCTGAGAATTATCTCTTCTGTCTCTTTCTAAAGGCAGAACAGATGTTGCCACAGACAGTCAACATTGTTCATGGGGCAGAGCTTTGCTTGATGGCCAGATTGAAATCTTGGCTTTCAACACTTGAGCAGGTAATCTTACTTCTGAGCTCCAGTCTCCATGTGTGTAAAATGGCAATAGTACCCACCCCCCACAGCTGCTATGAGGAGCAATGAGATGGTATACATAGTGTCCAGCCCAAGTGCATAAGAGACATTGATAGGTTTAAAGGTTGAGGAAGTTTGGTTTTGCCAGGGTAGGGGGATGTGTAGGGCTAGTGATTAAACCCAGGACCTCACACAGGGCTAGGCAAGCCCTCTGCCACTGAGCCAGCCCCGTTATTTCTAAGTATAATCATCTACAGAACCTATTCCTCCTCCCTCATAAAAATTCTAAAGCATCATTCACAAAGAAGACAGCTGGCACTACCTCAATTCAATGAAAAATGGATCATGGAGCAATTTTCTTCCTTTGGGTACACTTTCCAAGGAAACAAATGAACTAGGGAACAAGAAATTGTGAGAACATACCAGGAAGAGGTTGCACCATTAAAACAAACCCTTACCCAGCCGTCAGAATGTATATGGATGATGGTTCCAAGCCCTTTCCATCCATAACTCTTAGTCTTGTCTCTAAACAATAGAGACTAGTATTATTACACATTTTCACAACTGGAAAATCGGTCATCATTATGGTTAAGCAACTTACTCTACCCCAAGTGGTGGGCAGTTCCAACCAGTTCCAACCCAGACAGTCTGACTGCAGACCCCTTCTCACAATCCCTACTTATTTTAGAGCACAGGACAGTTCAGCTTCCTGGGCACACAGTAGAGCTCCTTTGGTACAGAGAGCTGTGTGTACCCAGGCCAGATTTATAAGTGACAGGACAAGACTCAAGCTGGTTTGAGCAGAAAAGGAATTTACGTGTCTGAAGTCAAAAGTATTTTTAAAGTGAGCAAATACAGACAATATCTGGAAAGGAAAGGAGCTGTTCCACATCTAAAGAAACTAACAGATATGAGTGGGGGGGGGTATAAATTCAAACAAAAACTAGATATTTAATGATATTGTAGAATTGTTCAATTTCTGATAGTGACAATGGAGTTCTGAAGATGGCATTTCCTTAGGGGTAAAGGATCATGATGTGGGCAACTTAATTTCAAAACTTCAGCAAATGTGCATTTTGCCTGAGAAAGAGACAGAATGTTCACACATATGAAAAGATGTTAACAAATTGCTAAATCTTGATAAAGGTATATGGATGTTCATGTAGTATTCTTTCGGTTTCATTATAGATTGGAAATTTTTCAAATGAAAATTAAAAGTTGAAGGAAAAATCCTCTCTATATATTGATTGAAGATCAGTACTCCCAATCCTGATGCAGAACAGCCCAGCTTCTGCCACCAGCCCTGACCACTTGTTGCCACCAGTACCCCTGTGAGTGCTTCTCATAAGCCATTCCCAATCCAGGTTCAGGCTCTGGGTGGGGGTGTCCAATAGGTGTCTGCTCCTTGAGTACAAAGGAAGGCCCGGAAGGAGTATCAGTCATTTCAACTTCTAAGATAAAGGTGGGACTTGTGGAGTGGAGCATTCCCCCCCAAAAAAGCTTCAGATTTGGGCTGGCCAGAAATAACACAAACACCTGTGACGAGAGGTAATCTGTGGGTGTCCTTTATTGTGTTGATTCCCTAGAGTTTGGAGTTTCGTGATTTTCCTTCTGCTTCCACTGTCCTTACTAATTTTAATAATTACCCTTACTATCAACTATTTTGTTCTTATTCTTTGTTTCTTTATCCTTTTCTTTGCTTTCTGCCTTTCATTGTTAGCCACCTCCAATTCTTTACTCATTTGTTTACTTGTTGGTGAATGGGTCAACTACCAATAACAAATGAATGACTGAATTTATAAGCTGCATGCAAGAATGCTGGCCACAGCATTAGCTGCCCACTGCCTGGCTGGTGTCCAACACAAGGCTCCACACACTTTCCTCCTATTCTAGATTCAGCTACTCTTTTCCATCACTTCACCTGAAATTGAATCTAACTCCCCAACCCCTCTAAGTGTCACTTTTCTCCTATATAATGGGGCCGATTTTGAGCATTATTTATTGTCTTTTTCATAACATCACCTATGACTCAGGACTAATTTAATCTTCACTTTAAAGGTAAGAAAGAAAAGATGAGGGTCTTACTTAGGCCACAAGATCAGCAAGCAGGCATGTGGAAACCCAGGTTGAACTGACTGCAGTTGCAATCCAGTTGCCCGTTGCCCAAGAAGGATTTCGGGAAACAACAGCAATGCAAGGACCCAGGGCAGTGTCTGTCAGGTCTCCTGGACACTCTCAGTTAGGTAGGTTCCCTTTCTCTCTGCCACTTTCTCCACAATCTTCTGAAAAATACTCCATGAGCCCAGGTGAATAAATTAAGTCCATGTGATGTGATGAGCTATCAGAAACCTTTCAGCTGATGGGGAAGCTTCAATCACAGAAATTTCCTCTCAGGTGTTTTTATCAGCTTAATGGATACCCTAAAACTTAACACTCTTCTTCACCAAAAAGTAGGATACTGATGGCATTTCTTTTCCTTTTTTTGTGTGGGCTTTTCTTTCTTTTGGTCTATTGACATTTTTTACTCCAAACTGAAAATCACTCCTGGTATTTGTATTAGTCAGCTTCATGTTACTATAATGAAATACCTGGGACAACAAATTTTATACAGAGAAAAGGTTTATTTCACTCATAGTTTTAAAGGTTCAGAGGCATGGAGATGGGTCAACAGGTATGGCTGAGTATCCATTCAGTGAGTGCCCAGAGATTACTCAACATTTACTGATCAGGCACAGTGTTTTCCAAAATATGCTGTGTTGTTTTTTGCTTTTTCTTCTTTTTTTTTCTTTGCAAAAGGGGTGCCTTTTTTCTTTTTTGCCTTCCTCCCTCCTGCTTATCCTCCAGAGCTATCAAAGAGCCTTCTTTAAACCAGAGCTGGCTAGGATGGCCCACCCTTCCCACATTCCCTACTGTGCTTTCTCAGCCACATCTATGAGCTACCCATTGCAAAGCCCATTTGGTTTTATGTAGTACAAAATTTGTTTCTCCTCTTCTCCCTCTGAAGTCCCATGTCTGGTGGGAGTCAACTCTCAATCCCTAAAAACTGTACTGTGCCTGAGCTGGAGCAAATGTTCCAAAAATGGTTCATTGAGTGGGTCTTCTTCACTGTACTGCTTATTGGCTGAGTACCCTTGGGCAAGGCATTAATCCTCTTTGCTATTGGCTGAATGCTTTACATATGAAGAGAGAAGAAAATGCTGGCCCGGTGGCCCCAGAATTCATGTGTTGAAATCCTAACTCCCAATGTGACGGTATAAGAAGGTAGAGCCTTTGGGGCATGATTAGGCCATGAGAATGGAGCCCCTGTGAGTGGGATCAGTGACCCTACACATCTGTCCTGTCCCTCCCATCGTGTGAGAGCATAGTGTGAACCAGAACATGGCCCCCACCAGATACCAAATCTACCAGTGCCTTAAGCATGGGCTTCCCGATCTCCAGAATGTGAGAAATATATCTTTGTTGTTTAGAAGCCACCCAGTCTATGGCATTTTGCTATGAGAACCCAAGCTAACAAAGATACTCTTGATGTTTCACTTGTCCCATTTTTAAATGGGAAATGATAATGGTTCCTCTCTCCAAGTTGAAGTGAGAGGAAAACAAGGATATACCTGCTAGACACTTCCCAGCCTGGACCAACCCAGACAATAGAACTTAGCAATCATCATTATTTAATCTTGTGTCTGGTTAGTGGGTTCCAAAACAGCTCCTATAAGTTGTGAAAGTAGGAATTTAAATGCTCTAGTGACAAACACGAATGGTTAGAATGTGAAGAAGTGTCTGAGCATTGCCCAGTGCCCCACTGAGCTCTGGACAGGACCCAGAGAACATCCTCAACTACCAGGAAACAAAGCAAGGCTGGATCCTGGGGGTCCTTTGCTGGACCACAGTTAACAGTTAATGCTGTTAAAATAACAGCATTAAAATTTTTTAAATTTTTTATTTGTTCATTTTTAGTTATACATGACAAAGCGTATTTTGACATATGATAAATACATGGAGTATAACTTTTCATTCATGTGATTGTACATGATGTGAAGTTACACAGATCATGAACTCATATATGAACGTAGGAAAGTTATGGCCAATTCATTCTACTGTCTTTCCTATTCCCATTTACCCTCCATTCCCTTCATTCCCCTTTGTCTAATATTATTGTGTATTAGCATCTACATATCAGAGAGAACATTCAGCCTTTGGTTCTTTAGGATTGGCTTCTTTCACTTAACATGATAGTTTCCAGTTTCATCCATTTACCAGCAAATGATGCCATAATTTCATTCTTCTTTATGGCTGAGTAATTTTCCAAAATGTAGTGCATATACCACATTTTCTTTATCCATTCATCTGTTGAAGGGCACCTAGGTTGGTTCCAGAGCTTATCTATTGTGAATTGAGCTATATAAACATTGATGAGGCTACATCGCTGTAGTGTACTGATTTTAAGTCCTTTGCATATATATATGCCAAGGAGTGGGATAACTGGGTCAAATCGTGGTTCCATTCCAAGTTTTCTGAGGAATCTCCATACTGCTTTCCAGAGTGGTTGCACCAATTTGCAGTCCCACCAGCAATGTATGAGTGTGCCTTTTCTTCCACATTTTCTCTAACATTTATTGTTTGATTCTGCTTTAACCATTCCTGTTCCCCAATGGCAGCAGGAAACAAGCAGTGTCCTCAGCTGGGTTGGCTCAGGCCCTGTGCTTCCCTGGCTGGAGCTGCAAAACTGTCCACTTAGAGACAGGGCCAGGGGCCACAAAGGCCATGGGGACCTGAAGAGCCCCAGAGTTGGTAACAAAGAAAGTGAGGGAGAGGAAGCAGATAGAGATAGGATCAGTGGCAGGCTCTGATTTATCCTTAGCTCAGTATGTCATGAAGTGAGGAAATGCTCACCTGCCCCAGAAGATTCTTTGATTATAGATTGGAGCAAAAAGGAGAGAAGAAAATGCCTAGACCTGGTGAACCCAGAAATCAGAGAAAAAGCTTATTTTTATCAACACTTTTGGATCTACTCTGCTGTCATTTCCTAATAACAGAGGTAAAATCCCCACTATTTCTGCCACTCCTTTAGGGCAAAGCATTGCTCCTACCAAGCCCTCCTAATAGGCTGATCTGCCACCTGGGACACCAGATGAGACTCAGTGACACAATGACCCTCCCATAACTGCCCATTGAAATGGTGTTTGGAACTGTTCTGAATGAATGAAAGGAGGCTTCCTTTTGGAAAGAGTAGCCATGGGTAGGAAGAAGCAGTGGTGGCTTCAGAAGATCTCAGGAAACCAATTAGCCTGGGGGTCCTCAGGCTTTGTCAACAGCCTCGCCAGAAAATGTCGACAAAATGTGTGTTTTGGGAAGCCCAAGGTATTCAACACTAAGGATGGGACTAAAACCCAAATGAAACCCATCTAGCAAATCTCCCCACTTGGTATACATGCCTGGACATGCCCAGCCACCTGCCACCGTCACCCCTGTGAAACTGACATGGTCAGATGTCACACTAGTGGAAGACTTTAATTGAAACTGAGTTAAATTAATTACATCATTTTGCTGTCCAAGCCTAATTCCCCTGAAGTTACATCATGAAACTAGGGCATTACAAAGGATTAGGGACCAAAGGAAGGTAGAGATGAATAAAGTTTCCATATGCCCATGACTCATGGACCAAATGTGGACCCGCATGACTCACCGCCGATATCAGCAACAATTCCATGTGGCCGCCACACGTGCGGATGTCTGGACTGGCCTCCTGCTGCTGAGAACACTCAGAGGCCCCCGGTTTAGTCAGAGGTGAAGGAAGCCACAGTCGAGACTCAGCATTCCAGCCAGGGCCTTTAGAGTTCTGGGCTTATTATGGAAGACAACAAAACTACTTGAATTTAGGATCTCTCCCCAAAGTGATATCACCCAGGATACTCGCAGGGGCCAAGTGGAAAATAAACGGTCATGAGGTCTAATATATTGAAGAATGTAGGGGTTAAGAAACAGGTTTCCTCACTGGACACCTCCTTGGAGCCCTCATAAGAATACCTGCATAAAGTCACTGCCCCATCTTCCTCACTGTGCATCTGAACCTGGAGCAGGTACATGTGCTAGGCCAAGCTAGGTCGCATGCCTCATCCTGTTATGAATTCAATTGCATTGCCCCAAAATTCACATGTTGAAGCTCTAACTCCCAACATGACTATATTTGGAGGCAGGACCTTAGGGAAATAATTAAGATTAAATGGGGGCATAAGAGGATGGGGGATATTTAATATTACTGTGTCCTCATAAGAAGAGGAAAGTCACCAACGCTGCCTGTACACAGAGAAAAAAACCTGTGAGAATGTGCCATCTGCAAGCCCAGGAGAGAGACTCCAGGGGAAAATAATTCTGATACTTGGCTCATGATCTCCTAACACTCAGAACAATGAGAAAATAAATTTGCATTGTTTAAACCACCTACTCTGTGGTATTTTTGTTATGGCAACTCTCGTAATACACTCTGAATGCAAGGGAGCCTGGGAAACAGTCTGTAGCATTCAAGCTTCTTAGAGGAGCCAATCCACAGACTCTAGCACTCTTCTTGATCTAAACAACACACTCTCCTCTGAGTTTGGAAAGGTAGAGAGGCATTTTTTTGTTGTTACAATGGAAAGAGGGGATACTATTGGAATTTAGAGGGTGGGATCAGTATTGCTAAATATCCCATAATACATGGGTTACAAATGTATTGCTAAATATCTCATAATACATGGACTACAAATTTGTGACCCTAAGTCACAAATCACTTTTACTCAAAAATACTAATAGCTGTGTCCACTAAGAAACACAAGACTAGAATGTGAGTTCCATAAAGACAGAAATTGTCGTCCTCCCCAACACCAGCACAGAGTCCTAATCCAGAGGAGCTACTCCATCAAGCTGCATTGGATACTCATACAAGAAGCGAGTGGTTGCTGGGCATGGTGATGCACATCTGTAATCCCAGCAGCTCTGGAGGCTGAGGCAGGAGGATCATGAGTTCAAAGCCAGCCTTACCAAAAGCAAGACACTAAGCAACTCAGTGAGACACTGTCTCTAAATAAAACACAAAATAGGGCTGGGGATGTGGCTCAGTGGTTGAGTACCCCTGAGTTCAATCCCCAGTCCCCCCACCCCCAAAAAAGTAAGTGATTGTAAGAAGAAGAGAAAGAATGATGGATGACCAGAATAAGAACGGAAACATAGCTCAGAAAGAGAAGCAACTACACAGCTGAGCCCTACAGGACAAAAAACTGTATTTCCCTCTATATTTCTTAGCACTGAACATTGAGCCTAAAATGTAAAGGAAATGGAAGGTGCACTGAAGCAATTGCATGACTAATTGATTGGTTGGTTCATTAACCAGTGGCTCAGTGGGGGTAGAGTCAAGCAGGAGAGAGGGCCAGGGTTGGCCACAGGAGTCCATCAGTCAGTGGGCAATGGAGCAACAGGTTGAGTAAGTCCCAGGTCATGAAACTTACACACGACCCAAACGTTCTTTCTAGATACCTCCTTTACCACATCTTAGACACTTGAATGATATGTCAAAGTCCCCACTCCCAAGTCATTCTTTTAGGCCAAAGTCTTGTCCCCACCAATCTCTCTCCATCGGTTAATGTGACACTGAAGACACACAGCAGGAAACAGACTCCATCTGGGCCTGAGTTGGTAGGTGAGTCAGGAAATGTTGATAAGTGTGGGTTCCAGGGAGACCCAAGGCGTTCAACACCAAGGCTTGAATACAACTCATCGAGCACCCTGCCCCCACCGTTGGCATACACGCTCACCTGGATGAGCCACCTGCTGCCATGACCCCTGTGAAATGGGCACGATCAGGTATCACACTAGGCATGTTCTGAAACTTCCCTGGACCCACCCCGTGTCCCTCCCACCCTCATCTCACCAGCTCGCACCTGGGCCACAACTCCTGCATCTCCCCCTGCCACAACCCTGGCACCCATCAGCACCCAGCGCCCCACCTTCATCTCTTCCAGCCTCTAGAAGCTTCCTGTTTCCTGCCGCGTGTCACATGCAGGAACACATACACTGAGCAACGGAGGTACCAGCAGAAATGGACAATCAGAACCAAAGGCACTCCAGGAGTCCAACCGTTTGCCTCCGTGTTTCCTAGAAGCCATGACATAAAAGAAGTCCTGTGAGTTGTGCCGATTTCCTTGATGGAGAAGAAGAAAACCACAAACTCCTGAAGGAAGGCAGCTTTATTTTTTAAGTTCTACTTGAAGAAACAGCTGCTGTGGGATCTCACACAGGACAGTGAGAGACCCTAGAAACAAAGTCCTCACTGAGACCACTCGCCACCAATGCAATGGCAGAGTTTATATGGTGGTTTCTACTCTCTGACCCAAGAGGATAAAACTAAAATGCAATTTAGAGATGGCGTCATTCCCACCAGAATCACTTTTCTTTTTTTTTTTTTTTTTTGGTACTGGAGATTGAACTCAGGGGCACTCGACCACTGAGCCACATCCCCAGCCCTAGTTTGTGTTTTATGTATAGACAGGGTCTCACTGAGTTGCTTAGCGCCTCGCCATTGCTGAGGCTGGCTTTGAACTCGCGATTCTCCTGTCTCAGCCTCCCTAAGTGCTGGGATTACAGGCGTGTACCACTGAGCCCAGCTCAGAGTCTCAGTCATGAGAAACCTGCGTTTCTCATGTTGTGCCATGGCTGGGGGCCGTTGGTGCTTCTTTCTTCCCTACTTCGAAGTGGCCATCTCTAGCCTGGCTCCCAGTGGAAACTCCATCCCCAGCACTCCCTGGAAGGCTCTCCAGCTCCATCTCACGGGAGACCTCAAGGCTCCCAACCTCTCCACTGGTGCCTAACCAGAACACTCTCCTCCTCCTGACATACCCCAGCCCTGTGTTCCCTGCAAGGTGAGAGGCAGGATCAGAATAAAGAGGAGAAGGAAGGAGAACAAAAACAAGGAAGAAAAGAGGCATCAGAAGGAAGAGGGCCCTGGCGCTCCAGCCCGGGGCAGGTTCACACTGAAGACCCCTCCACACTTCCTGCTTCCCTCTCAGGTTGCTGCTCTGTGAGTCAGCACCAAGTTCCTCCCTCCACATGCCCTCTGGCATCTTAGGCTCTGGTAATGCCAAGAACTTGATGTTCCTCCAAACACCAAACACGCTGTGGCAGTCTACCGGTATCCATTCTCCTCTTCTTCCTTCATAACAGGTCCTGGGACATATTCAGGGCTGCAATTTGATCCACTAAAGCATTGTATTTTGCTGCCTCTCTTGAATCTAGGCAGAAGTCACTGGGTGAGGCTTCTGCAAAGTCTCTTTCAAGGGCATTGATCCAACTGGAAGTAATAACCTCTTGTCCTTCTACTTCATTCTGCCTAAAATACAGATATACTGGCTGGAGCTCCAGCAGCCATCTTGTGACCTTGAGGATAGAAATTACATGCCAAGAATGCCAAAGTAGAAAGAAACAGAAGCCTTCTTAGCAGCCCTGAATTGCTAGCTTAGGGACTTCTTTATGAAAGAGAAGTAAGCCTTCATTTAATTAAAGCCATATATTTGGTTTTCTTTTTTAGTTCACTAAACCTAAATCTAATACAAATAACCATGTGGTTTTCTGCCTACTCTGCACAGCTGTTCTCTTGCAGGAACATCTTCCTTCTGCTCCTCCTAATGAACTCCTAGTCATGTGTGCAGGCTCCATGGAAGCATCCCTCCCTGTTATGGAGCTTCTTGAACTGACCCCTTGGGCAGGGTTGGTCCCTGCCTCCTGAGCTACACCCTGACCACAAACTAGATTCACATGCTGATTGTTTTGTGACAGTTGATTCGATTGTTCTCAAAGTAGGTCCTGGACCAGCAGCAGCAGCTCGTAGCCCCACCTCAGACCTACTGAATCAGAAACCCCAGAAGAGCAGCCTTTTGAAATCCTGAAAGCCCTCCAGGGGGTGCTGACCACAGCCCAAGTTTGAGAAACCCAACTCATGTTGAGTCCTCTTTTATCCAGCAACAGAGAATTACCTGGTACATAGTAACTGTTTAATAAATATATGAAGAATTAAATAAAAATAGATGAATGAAAACTTCTGAGAAATACTGGGTAAATAATAGTTTGTACAAAAATAACATATAGACCCTATGCCAGAGGAACCTCTGGATATTTACAAGTTCCCTTCAATCCCAAGTCTTTGAGGGTCTTCTCTGATCCAAAAGCCCCAGGGATAGAAGTGGCATCTAATTTGGAGCAGGGATTCTGGTTCACATGCTCTTCAGTTTGACTCCCACAAAGGATGAAAAAATAAAAATAAAAACAGGAGGAAAGAAAAAGGAAGAAAACACATACTTTTGAGGATTGAAGGGAAAATACCTAACATTTTTTGTACTTGCCCCAAATGTTCCATGAAAATTCAAAGCTGTCATCTACCTACATCAGAAATGGTTTCACTCTGAAAGGGTTGTCACGCTGCAGAGAGCAGCACAGAGCAGCAACAGAAAGAAAACTGGGGAGAGATGGACACTGCATTCCATCTGAGGACAGAGTGACGAGAGAGGTCTTTAGCTTGTGGGGCAGGTAATGAGACTTGGCTACAGCCCCTCAGAAATACTTCAAAGTCAATCTTGGCAAACAAGGACTGTCTTTCCCAGCAAACAGACCAATATTTAGCTAATCTGGGACCCAGATCATGAGGTGTTTTTTTTTTTTTAAAGAAATTTTAACAATTTCTCTACACTTCTCCTACTTGACAGTGAGAGAAGTAATGAAGAGGGAAATATTTTCCTATCAGTTCATCTCAACAAACTTTCTAGGTCTTAATTATGCCAGGCAGACCCCAAGCCAACTCTCAAGGCTTATTGTCCCACCCAGTAGGTGGGAACTGGCATCACCATTATCATCTCTGGTGTTGCCATTCTCGCCTCTGGCACTGTTATTTGCAGAAAATTCATGACCACCAGGTAAGCCTAACCTGTACAAGGTCTTTTTTAAGGCAGTGAGGTTAAGTGCAGTATAAGAAGTTTGTTTGCAGGGCTGGGGTTATGGCTCAGTGATAGCGTGCTTGCCTAGCACACATGAGGCACCAGGTTTGATCCTCAGCACCACAGAAAAATAAAATAAAGATATTCTGTCCACCTACAACTAAAATAAATAAATAATAAATATTAAAAAAAGAAGTTTGCAATGAAGTGGAAGGAGGAGAGAGAGATGGAGAGATGAGGAAGGATGTGATCAAGGACACTACATTGAGCAACGTTTTGAAGGGTTAGTAGGAGTCTGTGAACCTTAAGGTCAGACACCTTTATCTCCAGAAGTCTTTAAATGATGAACCCCAATGTTTAAATTCATTCCACAGAAACATTCCCTAGAAGAGCACTTTGCAGACATCAGCATGCACACAAATCAGCCGGGAAATGTGTTAAATGATTCTGGTTAGATGAGTCTGGGCTAAGACCTAAGAATCTGCATTTTTAATAAGCTCCCCTGTGATGCCAATCCTGCTACATTTTGAGTAGCAAGGGCCAGGTGGAGATTCTCCATCTGCTCCGTAGTCCCACCACACCCTCACTAAGGGAGACACATTTTACAGCATTTGAAAAATGAGCCTTAGTGGAGTTGATTTGTCCTAGAAGACACAGGTGTTTTAGTTAGCTTTTTTGCTGCTGTGACCAAAGAGGAACAATTAAAGGAGAAAAGGTATATTTGAGGGCTCAGGGTTTCAGAGGTCTTAGTGCATAGATGACTTACTCCACTGCTCTGGGCCCAAGATGAGGCAGATCATCATGGTGGAAGGGTGTGGTCAGGATGTGGAGCCAAGAAGCAAAGAGAGAGCTGCCCTCGCCAAGAACAAAATACATACCTCAAAGTCAAACCCCAGGGACCCACCTCCTCCAGCCACACCCTACCTGCCTCTAGTTACCACCAGTTAATTCCTATCAGGGGATTAGGTTAATGCACTAATTAGGTTAAGGTTCTCATAACCCAATCATTTCACCTCTAAACTTTCTTGCATTGTCTGACACTTGAGCTTCTGGGGGACTCCTCACGTCTAAACCATATCAACAAGATTAAGAAGTGGCAGAGCAGGGATTTGAACCCAGGTCTGCCTAATGCACAATGAGCCTCTGCACCCCCTAAATGAGAGTCCTGACATGAGACAAGCTGGGGAAATGTAGCAACTCCCTCCTGAAGAACCCAAGGTCTGGCAAGGAAAGAGAAGCTCAAGTTCACCCTCGCCGACCCAGGGCACCCAGATCCAGTGGTTCTCAAAAGCTAACTTGGACCAGCGTCTTTCCTACAGGCAGCTGTCTCTTGGCCTCTTTTATTTTTGGTAGCAGTGGGCAGTGCCATTCTCAGACAACACAGCGCTTCAGTATGTAGGGAGAACTCCAAGCAGGGCCCATGAGGAGGAGTGTTTGGGTCGTCCACTTGCCCTGGGTACGAATTCCAGCCCTCTGCAGAGCGAACTCCATCATATGCAGGATCCAAAGCAAAATGTCAATGCAAGGCCTCTTGTTCCAAAATAGAAAAAAAAAAAAAGTGTGTGTGTGTGTGTGTTTTCCTTCCTTTTTGGTCTCTCTCTTAAGCTGTCTTGGTATTTTCCTATTTGCTGTCTAATGTGCCCCTCTGGCTTGGAGATATTTATGTGGCGAGTGCAACCCCTCACAGGTGCCCAGGCCTAACTCGTGACCAGAGCTCAGGGCTTGCATGCCACTCCTCCCCACACCCTCTCCCAGGGCCCCACGGGGTGCCAGGAGTGGGCGGGGGATAAGAACCCCTACTGGGGAGGTGAAGAGATGGTAATGCAGAGGTCGGTTGGACTGTGCTCTAAGTCCCTAGTGCATGCACCACTGTGCCCTGGGACTACACAGACAAAGCACATACTCAAAATGAAATGACTAAGAACTTCAGGATGGCAGCCACAGAACAATAAACCCTGAGTGTGAGGTCCAGTGTGACCATACTGGGTCACATGCCCACGAAGTCCTGCCTTACCATGGCCCAGAGATCCACAGCTAGGGCAGGTGGCTTGATCTCGCCAAGACTGTTCCCTCATCTGCAGATGGGCATGAAAATGCCTACCTACAAGAGGAGGGTGAGGGTTAAGGAGATAGCCAGGAAGAGCAGAGAGGAAGGACCACAGCTGTCTCATTTGCGGCCCTTGGCATTGTGACATGAGCTCCCTGGGCACGTGGTGCACAGCTCCTGCCCCTTGCACCCTCCTGTGAGATCTGGCAGCACCAGAGCTGCTCCACACCTTTCCAACAAGATGAGCCCCTGATGGCATGCTCAGAGGCCTGGCAGGATCAAGATGCCAAAGGAGTTCCTGGACACTCTCCATTTCTGTGCTTGCCAACCAAAACCAAACAGTTCTCAAGAAGCAACAACAGTCTTTGGACCATGCTTGGGGGACAAATGATATAAAGTTTCTCAGACACTCCCAAAGGAGTGGGCCTTTTAGCCATTTCTTCAATCTCAGGAAACTGGTTCTTAACTGCAAATAAAGCCTCGGAGGAGCCACCACCTTCCTCTGCCAGCTCACATTTGAACAGTTAAATTAGGCTGCCTGGGAAGGAACTGTCTAAAGTTCCCAAGCAATCTCAACATGCAGACAGCACAGCAGAGCACTCCTGGTGACTCACGAGGATGGCCGTGATGCCATCCCTCCTCCTGGATATTGTGATCATCCCCCTTTGCCAGGTGAAGAAACAAAAACCCAGAGAGTCGCCTTTCCAGGGCCACGTGGTTAGATGTTTTGTCTACCCTGGCCCCTCAATTTTCAAAGTGTGGTCCTCAAACCAACAGCAAAAACCTCCCCTGGGCGTTTGTTAGAAATAATTCTTAGATGTTTTCTTTAATAAAATGACTTGGCTCTCCCCATCATAAGTAAAAATTGTTAATATCCAAAGAACTGCTCCTTTTCGTTGTGATTTCTGTTTGGGTCAGTTTTTACATTACTGTGATCAAAAGACCTGAGAAAAACTACATAGAGGAGGAAGAGTCTGTCTTGGCTCACCATTTCAGAAGTTCAGTCCATGGTCAGCAGATTTCATAGCTCTGGGCCCAAGGTGAGGCAGAACATCATGACAGAAGCATGTGACAGAGGAAAGCAACACAGGGTGTGACAGCCAGGAAGCAGAGAGAGAGTTCCATTCATCGGGGACAAAATACAAACCCCAAAGGCCCACTCCCAGAGACCTACCTCCTCCAGTCACACCCTACTTATCCACAGTTACCGTGCAATTAATCTATACAAGTAGATGCATCCACTGATCAGGTTAGACCTCTCATAATCTAATCATTTCACCTTTGAACCTTCTTGCATTGTCTTCCACATGAACTTTTGGGAGACACCTCATATCTGAACCATAATGACATCTGAGAATGTTTCAGAAGAAAAGCAAGAAATAGACCAGATGCCCTGCGTGTGATTGCCAGCGGCCCCCACTTCCTAGCTGTGTGCTGGTGTCTTCCATGTTCTAATCAGGGATAAGTGATAACTGCACCTGAGCTTTTTCAGGTGGCCATGGGCACATGAATGTGTAAAGGACAGAGCCCTGTGTCCAGCCAACTTCAGTAAACAGCAGCAGCTACTGACCCAACAGCCATGAGAAGCACGTCAGCCGTGGAATATCAAACCCAGCCAGGGCCAGAGTGTTTCCCCATGTCTCCTGGCAAAAGGCTGTTCCCACGTTTCTTGTGACAGATGTGTCTCTTGCTTTGATCCCTTCCTCCAAAAAACAGTACCATGGGCCTTCTGCAAGCCCTTTGTTCCCAGAGCAGCTTAGCAAGGAATCTGGGGAGCTGCTGTGGGAAGCCATCCGGGCCTAATCCCCAGTGGAGAAGCAGCTGGCCCTCCAGCTGGGACCAGGTGGCCAGGATGCAGCACTGACCGAGGTAGGCCGGGATGAGTGGGCAGCAGCCCGAGAGCCAGAGTTCTGCAGGCCATCAGCACAGCCCACTTGGTAGCAAAAACCTCCACCCTCTCAGCCCCAAAGAGAGGTAGAAGAGACATAACAATTCCCTTCCCAGGACATTTTTCCTTTTGATAATGCAGGCCAGCTGGTATGGGGGAGCCTGGCTGCCACACACTGTATACTCTTCCTCCCCTGCAGGGCTACCTGGGAGAGTTCTCTGGACTGGAATGGCGACACTACAGTTTCTCAAACTTCTCTGTATGAATCACTGGGCATCTCATTCTACATCAGAGTCAGGTTCAGCTGTTGGGGTGAGGGTGGCACTGAGATTTTGAATCTTTAACCAGCTTCAAGGTGATGCCAGGTCCATGATTCACACCTTGAATAGGCAGGACTCAGGTTTGAAAATATCTTTAGACCTAGCTGCCTGGCACTGAGAGAGGACTTAACTCTCTGAACCTCTGTCTCCTCCTCTGCCAGATGGGGTCATCATTAGTACCTACTCTATAGAGCAGGCCAGGAAGGAGGAGCTGAAGCTCAAGCCCTGACTATGCTGCTGAGAAGCAAGAAGACCCCACAGGAGGATTCAGGAGGGTTTGGGGCCTACCAACATTATTTCTGAGGGGTGATGTGAAAATATGGGTTTAGGATTAATTAATCCTGAATGGCTCTCTGAGTCTCAAACCAGTTCTCTGTAACTCAGGGAAAGGAACACTTACAAAGGTTGTTGTTGTTGTTTGTTTGTTTGGGGGGTTTCCCCTGGGAAGAGGAAGGAAGCAAGGAAATCATAGGGAAGGAGGAAGGAAGGGCTAATTATAAGTGCGTGGCACGTAGGAGAGATTCAAATATTTGTTTTCTTTTTCCTATGCCAGTTTCCTTTTCTTTCTGTCAGCTTCTCATTTCCCTATATTTCCACAGAAAATGCAACTACAATACAACAGGACCAACTAGAAGCTTCTGAGGAAAATCATTCCATGAAAATGAATACTTGTCTGTAAGTCACAATAATCAGTATTGTTTGGTTCCAAGTGACAGAAACCTCAACGTCAGCTGTCTTAAAAGGGTATTATGAGTCCCTTAATCTAAAAGTCCCCTGGGGATTAATATTCAGAATGTATAAAGAATCCCAAAAGTTAACAACAGCAACAACAAACAACAAATAACTCAATCTATAAATTGACAAAAGAGCTAAAAAGATGCTCCTCAAAAGAAGAAGTACAAATAGCCAACAAATACATGAAAATATGTTCAACTTCCCTAGCAATCAGAACTACACTGAGATTTCACCTCACTCCAGTCATAATGGCAATTATCAAGAATAAAAATAATAATAAATGTTGGCAAGAATGTGAGGGAAAAGGAAAAAAGTACACTCATGCATTGTTGGTGGGACAGCACATCAGTACAACTACTCTGGAAAGCAGTGTGGAGATCCCTCAAAAAACTAGGGATGGAACCACCATATGACCCAGCTCTCCTACTCCTTGGTATTTATCCAAAAGAACTAAAATCAGCACACAATAGCAATACAGCCACTTCAATGTTTATAGCTGCACAATGCACAATAATAAAGTTATGGAACCAGCCAGGTGCCTGTCAATGGATAAATGGATTAAGAAAATGTGGTATAGATACTCAATGGAGGCATTAAGAAGAATGAAATTATGGCATTTGCAGGAAAATGGATAGAACATCATGCTAAGTGAAATAAGCCAAACTCAGAAATTAAGGATCAAATGTTTTCTCTTTTGCAGAATCTAGAGCAAAGTAAGGGGGAAAAGGGTGGGGGTGGGGAGCACTGGATATAAGGGGGTAGATCAGTAGAATAGGGAGGAGGGACAGGAAAGGGGAAGAAACACAGAATGAATTTGACAAAATTATGCTATGTACATTTATAAAAATATCACAGAGAATTCCCCTTTTATGTATATTTATAAAGCACCAATAAAAATAAATAAACAAATAAATAAATAAATGGAAGCCCAGTAGAGTAGAGGATGGAGAATTGGGGTGAGGAAAGGAGTCAACGAGGATTGAAATGGAGCAAACTAAATTTGCATGTATATCAAAATGAACCCAAAGATTATGTATAACTGTAATGCACTAATAAAAGCACTTTTTTAAAGTCCCCTGGGATTCGGACATAGCTGGATTTAGGTACATCAGTGATGTTGTCAGGAATGTACCTCTGTTTCTTTGTTCTTTCCTCATCATTGGTATTTTCATGTGGCAACAAAGATGATTTGCAACTCAAAAAACTTAACACTGAAAAAACAAGTAACCCAATTAATAAATGGGCTAAGGAACTGAACAAATACATTAAAAAATATTGAATATATCTAACAATTAGAAAGTGCAAATCAAAACTACACTGAGATTTCACCTCACTCCAGTCAGAATGGCAATTATCAAGAATATAAGCAACAATAAATGTTGGCGAGGATGTGAGGGAAAATGTACACTCGTACATTGCTAGGGGGACTACAAATTGCCGTGATCACTCTGGAAAGCAGTATGGAGATTCCTCAGAAAACTTGGAATGGGTCCACCATTTGACCCAGCTCTCTCACTCCTCAGTTATACCCAAAGGACTTAAAATCAGTATACTACAGTGACACGGATACATCAAAGTTTATAGCAGCTCAATTCACAATACCTAAACTATAGAACCAAGCTAGGTGCCCTTCAACAGATGAATGGATAAAGAAAATGTGGTATATATACACAATGGAATATTACTCAGCCTTAAAGAAGAATGAAATTATGGCATTTGCCAGTAAATAGATGGAACTAGAGAATATTATGCTAAATGAAATAAGCCAATCCCAAAGAACCAAAGACCAAATGTTTTCTCTGATATGTGGATGCTAATTCACAATAAGGGGGAGAGGTGGCTAGGGAAGAATAGAGGCACTTTGGATTAGACAGAGAGAGGGAGTGGAGAGGGTAAGGGGGGTAGGAAAAATACTGAAATGAATTGGACATTATTACCCTATGTGCATATATGAGTACATGACCAGTGTGATTCTACAACCCGTCCTGTACAACCAGAAGAATGAGAAATTATACTCCATTTATGTATGATGTGTCAAAATGCATTCTACTGTCATGTATAACTAATTAGAACAAATTTAAAACTTTTTTTAAAAATAAAGGAAATCTTCAGTAGTTATATGTTGATAGATTGGCACAAAAAGAAACCTTCTTTCTGGAATAATTAAAAAAAAAATAAAACAGGCTAATTCTTATTGTCCTGGGTTGAGTGGTACACCTGTCCCTGAGTGAGCTGCTCTGCCCTGTGTGATATGTCCACCCTGGAGGTGGGAAGGAAGCCCAGCCACCCAGTCCATTTGACAGGGCCAAAGGGAGCTATATTAATGTGCTAGGGCTGCCATAACAAAGTGCCACAAACTGGGTGGCCTAAACTACAGAAATTTATTTTCTCACTGTTCTGGAGGGTTGAAGTCCAAAATCAAAGTGCCAGAAGAATTGGTTCGCTCTGGAGGCTCTCAGGGAGAGTCATTCCCAGTCTGTCTCAGCTTCTGGTGGTCACCATCAGTCCTTGATATTTTTCCACAGTGCAGCTGTGTCGCTCCAAACTCTGCCTCTGTTTTCTTCCCTCTGGGTGTGTCTCTGTATTTTCATGTCCTTCTTTTAACGATTACCAGTCATCTGGATTCAGGACCCACCCTAACACAGATCAGGATGGTTATCCTAATTAATTATATCTGCAAAGATCCTGTGTCCAAGTGAAGTCACACTCTGAGCCTCCAGATGGCCATGAATTTTGAGGGGACCCTATTTAGCCCAATATAGGTGGTAAGCCAGAAGAAAGATTGAGCATGAATGCTTAGCAGGCAAAACCCAAATCCACCAAAATACCATCCCACCACTTAGGTTGCCGATCATCATATGATCAAAACATTATTGAACCAGGCCTGTTTTGTCCCCTGCATATTAGGTCAATCACCAAAACAAAGAATTCCGCAAAAGAGAAAGAGTTTAATTATGTAGTGGCCACATGTAGCGAGGCAGGAAAGCAAGTCTCAAATCAGCCTCCCAGAGGACCAGTTTTGAGGAATTAAGGGCTGAGGTGGGGAAAGCAAGGGAACAAACACCCTTGGATATTCCCCGTCATGACCCAGATGCCAGAAATTTCTTCTATAGTCAACTAAAGGCCAGTAACTAACAGCAGGGAAAGCCAATGAAGTCTAGAAAACCAAGCAACCAAGATCAGGTGACTAATTCAGGTTTTCCCTGGGTTTCAAAACTAGAGATATTGACCAGATCTGTTATCCCCCTACCTAGGAGCGGCTGTGCCTAGTTAACTCTGCAAAGGAAATCCCACTGGAGACCCAGTTCTATAGCAACCAGGACTCTCTCCTGGATGGGAATGTTTCTTAGAAGCTGAGCTAAATTCGTCACTGAAATTCTCTTCAAGCCAACTTACCGCCTGACCAACTATTGGGACTTCACATGTGTCTGAAATATCGAGAGCTCTGCCCCTCCAGGGAATTCAATTTCCGGCCCAGAGAGTCCAGCTGAATCTAAAAATGTAAGTTATTTTGTGAAGGCAAAGGCAACTATTTCTGAGTCTTCAGCCTCAAGAGGCATATCCTACAGCTTGGCTAAATGAATGCTATCTTCTCAGAGTTATCATAACTTCTCAGAATCTAGCCCAGTTACAGGTTTTACTTCTTTTCCTCAAGGCAAAAGGAAATTCAACTTTCAGTTTCTGGGGGAAGAAATCGAGAAGATAGTTCAAACCCTTACCGGGGGTTATCTCTGGGTAGTAGGATAAAGGATAGTTTCACTGAAGCATAAGTTATTTTTGAAATAAGAAAAACATATAAAGACACTTTTAAATTAAAAATAACTCCTGTTAAAGTCATTACACTGTGTGATTGAACTATTGACCACTGACTCATGATCTTAAACGAATTGCAAAATTTCCCCTCCAACAACAACAAAAACACAAAACCTAAGCAAAACAAAAACTGTGAAAACGGAAGTACTTTGAAAAAATCCCCAGTCACATTTTTCATTCCAATTTCTTTTAAAAAGCAATGACTTCCCATTTGATGTTATTGATACTCCCCAGGATCTGAGACCTGGGGGAGGGTCCAGAGTCCCAGATCCTAGTCATGATGCTGCCACTTCACAGCTGTATGGCTCTGGGCCAGTCACTATAGCCATCTGGACCTCAGTTTCCCCGTTTTCTAAAACATGCCCATGAACTCACGTATATAGTTGTCAGAACATTCAAATGGGCTGACCCTATGGGAAGGAGCTTGGAAAATACATTGTAAGGGATTATTAATAAAATTTGCTTAATATTTTAAAATATTTAAGTATATCTAGAATCCTGCCAGACCTCAATAAAGTGTATATACAAACAAAAGACAATCCTCCTTAGAGTGATGGCCTTGTCACTAATATATTTTAACCTCAGGTGCCAAGGGCTGAAATCATCATGTTCCTCAATCCATGAAATGTAACTGTGAGAAGTTTTACTCTGATTATTTATTTATTCCCTTCTAGCTCATTCCCCCCACTCTCTTCCCTGCCTATGAACAACCATTTTATTTGCTTAATGTATAGCTTTGGGGACATCTGCCTTTAAAGCCTTACATGTGTGTGGGGGTGTATTTTTAATTTACACAAATCTCATCAGTGATTCATTTTGCTTCCCTGAGCATTCACTACTACGATGTCCTGAAGACCCAGCTCTGTTGCTCTTGGCCAGCCACCCTGCTTCCTCAGCTTGTGGCATCACATGGATCCATGGTGCCCTACCAGCCTCATCTCCTGAATGACAGAAGACTCCCTACCTCTATAACACCACAATGGACATCTCTGTCCAGACATCAGGGATCTGGTGAATAGATGGTCCCTGACTGATAAGTCAAGAGTTCAGTAGCAAATGCCGACCAGCGTTCTTCTTTTCACCTTCTGTGTTGTAATCACTGAATTAAATGAGATATTCAACATTTAGTTATAAAATAGGCTTTGTGTTTGATGATTTTGTCTAAGTGTAGGCTAATGTAAATGTTCTGAATACATTTAAAGTAGGCTATTGTCGTGAGTGGTGCAATTAATTACTCGGAGGCGGATTGTCTTTAAATGCAAGTGTATATTCAATCACAACAATCATCAAATAAAATCAACTAATGCAAAAAGTGTTGGATGTGCTGGAGCACCCCAACTAGCATTCAATGTGCACTAATTAAACACTATAGGTAAGTCACACTATCCTAAGGCAACTAAACACTATCAGTAATTCACACAATCCTAGGGCAACCATGAGCCCCAAAACACCTCCAATGCCACGCAACTTCTCTCAGCCAAAGAGCAGACGTTGTCCTGTCTGGTGGTTCTCTCCGGCCAGTGGCTGGACGTCAGGGAATAGTGGAGCTGATCCAGGGACGGACAGCAAGGTGGCCAGTCTCACTGATGTCCTTGGAGCAAAAGCCCCCAATGTGGCAGGACAAACAATTTAAATGCAGTTCCAAGTTGGTGGTGTGGGCTGGTGATTGGTTACACCCAGTAAAAGTCAATATCCATTGGTTATGTCCAGTGAGATAGTATAATTGCAACTGGCATATTCTTTGCACATGTGCATGGAGATGTGCTCCCTATCAATTGTAACCAGTCATTGCTAAGCAGGCCTATGGTTAGGTGCCCCTTATAGCCCCTTATCAATTGCAAGCAGGAATGACTAAGCATGTCAATGGCTGCTGTTCCTTATGGCCAGCAACTTAGTGAGTCTCCAGCATGTCCAGGCATGCCTATGGCATATGCTTCTTACAGTTATGAAGGTTTCCACTTACTGTTTTGGATTTGCAATGGGTTTATCTAGACACAGCCTCATCAGAAGTCAAGAAATATCTGTCCTCAATTGGTTTTCTCCCCCGTCTGATCTGCCTTCAGCCGTAAGCAAGGTCCTCACCAGTAAGCAGTAAGCATCATCCCCACCACAGATGATACTACCCAGCTTTCTAATAGATTTAAAGATTAGTCTAGTAGATGTAAAGTTATCTCTCTTTTTTCATCTTAATGTAATTGATTACAAATGACATTAAGCACCTCTTCATATGTTTATTATTTGGGTTAGAGGGATTCTTCTAAAATTTGCTGATTGTATCTTTTCCCCATTCGGTTAGGAGTTACTATCTTTTTCCCTGTGAATTTGAGGATTTTGTGAAGGGCCCAGATTAGGTCTCCTCCCATTCTGTCATCTGTCATAAATTTCGTTCATGGTGATTAGAGCAGAATTCATTAATTTTGATGGAATCAGATTCATCTTTTTTCTGCCTTCTTGCTTCTGCCATGGTTTGGATGTAAGGTGTCTCCCAAAAGCTCACCTGTGAGACAATGCAAGAAGGTTCACAGAAGATGTGGTTGGGTTGTGAGAGTCTTAACCCAATCCGTGATTTAATCCCCTGCTAGGGATTAACTGAGTGGTAACTGAAGTGGTAGGTGTGGCTGGAGGAGGTGAGAATTAGGGCGTGGCTTTGGAGTATACTTTTGTATCCGGCAAGTAGAGTCTCTCTCTGCTTTCCGATCACCATGATGTGAGCTGCTTCCCTCTGCCACCCTCTCCTGCCTTGATGCTCTGCCTCATCTCAAGCCCTGAGGAATGGAGCCAGCCTTCTCTGGACTAAGACCTCTGAAACCATGAGCCCTCAAATAAACTTTTCCTCCTTACAGTTGGTCAGATCTTTTACAGCAGAAAAAAAAAAATTGACTAAAACAGTTTGCCTTCCCCTTGAACTCTTCATACCTACACCACTGCCTGCTCCCCCACTCCATGGGCCACCAGGCCATGGTAAGTACCCCATCCCAGTAGGCAAAGCTTACCTGGTGGCTCCAGCTCAAACACAAACATGAAATCAAAGCACCTGACAGGGCCCATAGCAACCTATCCTCAATTTTTGACACCTCTTTTCTGCTACCTAAGCCCCCACTTCCATCCACAACTCAGTCTTCACAGGCTGTCTTCTACTTTAAGACATCCTCATCCCTCTTGTTTATCTGGTGGTGTGAGGAATCTTTTGCTCACTTCTTTTGCATTTGAGTACATAGATTTTCCCTACCCAGTACCCTATTGATACTTGCACATTTAACAAACATGATTTCCACTTTAGGAGACAAATCCTAATGGCCCGTGCCAAGGGACACTCACATCTCCATCTTGTCTATGAGGAGGCTGGGCCTTTGACAATGTAGGACAGAGCTGGACACTTGCTAAAGGTGGCCAGGCAGATTTTGTTCAATTACCACCACAGGGGAGAGAGACTCCAGTTTGAACTGAGCTCAACCCCAGCTAATGCAACATTCTTCTTGTGCTATGCTGGGTCCCCAGATCCTCCTTCAGGCAGACCAGGTTCATGAACAGCAGCAAAGAGAGGCAACTGAGGGTTTTCAAGGAGAACAGCAAGGAAACAAAATAGGGCTAAGGGGAAGTGAAAGGGGAGGAATTAAATAAAGAGAGACTAGAGGAGATGCAGGGAAATGGGAAAAAAAAACAGGAAGAGTAAGTGGAAAATTGCTGAAATGGTTTGGCAGGGCAGGTGAGGACACTGTAGGTTATGTGGTTTAGCAGCATTACACTCAGTGCAGAGAAGACAGGCTCACACATTGGAATAGGGCTGATACAGGGGGAAGCCAGGCTAATGGGTGGTCACATCTTAGCACAGTGTACAGATGTGTCCTTAGTGCCACAGAGAACATAGTTGGCTAGGCAGTTTACACATAGCTATACAACCAACAAGAGGCCCAGCCTAGATTTAAACACAGTCTGCCTAAGCACCAAGCCCAAATTCAGCCCCTGCTTTGGGTGTTGACAATTTTGCTGAAGTGCCTATTTGGAGCAAGTTCTACAGGAGGTTTGTGAGTGGACAGGTGTCACTGACTAGTGAGACCGCCCACGTGCTGTCAGCTTCGTGGTTCTCCCCTGGGTCTGAGGTGACAGAAACTCTCATGAGGAAAGTCACTAGAAATCTGCCACCACTTTAAAAGTGGGGTGGAAGAGCGGTGAATCTGAGGTATACGCATGTGCAAGAACTACTTGACTCTTCATGGTAATAGAATTTACCTAAATATTTCTTTCATCAACATGAGGACTCTCCAAAGTTTCTAGAAGAAGCCCTCTCAATCATCACTATCTTGAGGCACAGTGAACTCCCTGAGTAGGTTTTTTCATGTGGAAATGAGCCAGGAGGCACTTCCTTGAAAGCCACACCTTCTTCAGCAGAAAGAGACATTAGTGACACTCCTTCCTATGGCAGAGAACATGAGGATATAAAACCTACGTCCCCTTAGAGTCTAATTTAGATAATTATAGTTTGCCTCCTAGAACTCTCCTTGAGGATTCAACTGGTTGTCATCATTCCTGCTGTTCTTCTAAATTACTGGGCAGGGCAGGATTACAGGGCTAAGCCTACTGCAGGGAAAGCAGACAGGAAAGGAGATCTCCCAACAGCAGATATGATTATTTTGTACAGAGCCCAAAGCACCTACCTCTAGTGTAACATAATTGGAAAACTGAACAAGTGTCATATGTAGTTTTTGCTGTGGGTGAGCCTTTCCAAAATGCCACAGTCTTTTTGTGCTATCCTGGGACCCCAAATTCTCCTTCAGAGCAGACCAGGTTCTAGATCAGCAGCTTTCCTAACTCAAAGGCAGCATCATGTAGAGGTTAAAGACATCTTGGGCTGGGTAGGTAGTTCTCAGTGGTCAGAGAGCTTGCCTTGCATGCACCAGGCTCTGGGTTCCATTCAGAGTGCTTAAAAAAAAAAATCCTGTGTGGGTCCAAATCCTCATTCTGCCACTAACGCATGATTTAATTAACTTCTCCCTTTGTGTGCCTAGGTCTCCTGTCTGTAACCCAGGATAACAGAAATCCCTTCTTCATGGGTAGTCATGAGGAGTAACTGAGTTCATATTTGCATGCACACACATACACACACACACACACACACACACACACACACACCAGAGCCTGGCTATATGCTCCTCCCAGGATCTGGCTCCAAACTCCCTGAGCTGAACTGTAACCAGCATCCTTCAGTTAGAGTATACCCCCTAACTCACAGTTTCATTTTCTACAGTTTTCGTTGACCCCAGTCAACTGAGGTCTGAATATATTAAATGGAAAATTCCAGAAATAACCAATGCATCAGACTTAAATTGCATACCATTCTGAGTAGTGTGATGATATCTCACTCTGTCCAACTCTGTCCCACATGGGAGGTGAACCACCCATTTGTCCAGTGAATCCATGCTGAATACACGACCCACTCATTGGTCACTTGGTAGCTCTCTCATCCACTACATAGACTGTCAAAGTCTCACAGTGCTTGTATGTAGCATTCAGTATTATCTGCAGTTTCAGGCTTCTATTATGATATTCCTTCTGGGTAAGTGGGGACTACTGTATGAATAGTATATCCCTAATCCAAACATATGAAATCCAAAGCACTACAAAATCCAACATTTTTGAGCATCAGCATGACATCACAAGTGAGAAATGCCACACTAGACTTTACATGACAGGTCACAATCAAAATGCAGGCACACTAAAAATATCATATAAAATTATCTTCAGGCTATATGTACAAGCTGTGTATGAAATATAAGTGAATAACATGTTCAGACATGAGATCTCATTATGGATATGCAAATATTCCAAATCTAAAAATAAATCCCAAATCTGAAACACTGCTGGTCCCAAGCATTTCGGATGAGGGATGCTCTATACGTGGCATCAATGACAGGTGGAGTTGGTGCAAATGCATGGCTGTGAACAGGTGAAATGTCATGAGAGTTTGTGCACAGAGGATAATGGAATGCAGGGCTCTTGAGTCACATGACCCTCCTCTTTCTACCATCATTTTCCAATCTGAAAAATGCCAACAGTGGAATGCACATTTCTTCATTCTCACACTTCCAATCCTGAGACCGCTAGCCACTGATGAGGCCTGACATTCTTGGAAAATCAGATTTTATAATCATTGTGACCTGTGGTATTTATACTGGTAGCGTAAAATCATTGTCTGGAATAAAGACTAAATTGTGAAACCTAGAAAAGAGATCCTGAGAGAGTCACTATGCCAAGAGTATTGCTGAGACTGGAGACTGAGGAGGGGAGGGAGTGGATTCTTCAGGTGGTTTGATGTTTGCCAGGAGATACTTCTAAGTAAAGTATGAAAGGGGCTGTTCAGAGACACCCTCAGGGACCTGACACCATCACTGCCATAAAGCACAGGTGGCTACAAAATCCCAAGTCTTAGTCCCTTAGGGAAGGAGTGGCTGAAGAGCCACGTGGGGGCACACTGCTGACTTATTTGGACTCAGCATTGGGAAACTCAATGATGTCCTCTCTTCAGGTCCTTCTGTCATGACCACTAGTTTATACCATCAGTCAAACTACCAATGAAGTCTCCTCACTGTTAGACTCTGCCCAGCCTTCTTTGATAGAGGTTGAGGTCTGAGGACCAAGAAGAATGGATTAGAGTAGAGAAAGACAAGGCCAAGACTGACCCAGGCAGCCAGCACCAAGCAGGCTGAGGAGGCTATGGGGACCTTGAGCTCAAGGATGATGTCCAAGGATGCCCAGATCCCAGGCACTTGCTCTTCCTTTCAGTTCACACACCGCAGGGCGGGGGGGGGGGGGGGGAGAGAAGCATCTCAGGGAGTACTGTCCAGAAAGGAAATGAACCTCCTTAGACTGGGAATGGGTGCTCTGAGCCCCCACTGTCCACTAGGGATAGTAGCCATCAAGAGCTGCACACCACAAGAGGAAGCTCCCAAACCACCCACCCAACCTGGTGCAGAGTCGGTGCTGTGCTAAGTGTTGCAGCTCAGCTGGGTCGACTGGGTCTCACTCAGGGGGAAAAGAGAGCCCACAGAGGTGGGCGGGGAGGGCATCCCACTCATCCTATCCATGCTCCTGATTCAACTCAGCACCCTCTGGCACCTGGAAATCTAACCAGCACACATAGGTTCTCAGCAAAGGGTAGCCAAGGAGGGGACCAGTTGTCACACACATCTGGGCCATCTGTGTTGTCTTGGATAAGATCCTTTGCCTCTGAACTTTTGTTCCCTCGCTGGCAGCTGTGGTAATAATAATACTTGAAACCAATTCTAATTAGGTATACATGACAGCAGAATGCATTTTGATCCGTTGTACACAAATGGAACACAACTTTTCATTTCTCTGGTTATCTCATCATAAGAGATGAGAATGGGATAAGGAATGGACACCACCAGGTTGACTGAAAATGCTGCCAAAGGTAAGAGATAAAAGATTAGAAAATTGTCTCTCCCCAACCAGGATGAGATTGGAGAACCATATGTTAAGTAAAATCAGCCAGACACCAGAGGACAAATACCACACAATCTCTCACACGTGCGGAATCTGAAAAAGTTGAACTCCTAGATACACAGAGTACAATGGTAATTACCAAGGACTACGGAGAGGAAGGCGTTCTTCAAAGGAAAAAAAGTCTACTTAGAAGGAATAAGTTCAAGAAATCTATGGTCAAACACATAGTTTTTTGCCTTACTTTTTATTTATTTATTTTTAACCTCTGTGATCTTCTGGGATTTCTCTACAGATTCTTAGTAGATTTTCTTTCTTTCTTTCTTTCTTTTAATTTATTTATTCTAATTAGGTATACATGACAGAAGAATGTATTTTGATTCATTGTACACAAATGAAGCACAACTTTTCATTTCTCTGGTTGTACACAATGTAGTGTCACACCATATGTGCAGTCATACATGTACCTACAGCAATGATGTCCATCTCATTCCACCATCTTTCCTGCCCCCGTGTCCCCTCCCTACCCAACCCTCCCCTTTAACCAAAGTTCCTCCATTCTTCCCATGTCCCCTTCCCCATTATGGATCAGCATCCACTTATCAGAGAGAATATTCAGCCTTTGGTTTTGGGGGATTGGCTTACTCCACTTAGCACGATATTCTCCAACTCCATCTATTTACCTGCAAATGCCATAATTTTATTCTCTTTTAATGCTGAGTAATATTCCGTTGTGTATATATACTCCAGTTTCTTTATCCATTCATCTATCAAAGGGTATCTAGGTTGGTTCCACAGTTCTGCTGTTGTGAATCGAGCTGCTGTAACATTGATGGGCTGCATCACTGTAGCATGCTGTTTTTAAGTCCTTTGGCTATAAACCGAGGAGTGGGTTAGTTGGGTCAAATGGTGGTTCCATTCCAAGTTTTCTAAGGAATCTCCATACTGCTTTCCAGAGTGGTTGCACCAATTTGCAGTCCTATCAGCAATGTATGAGTGTGCCTTTTCCCCCACATCCTCTCCAGCATTTATTGTTGTTTGTATTCTTGATAACTGCCATTCTGATTGGAGTGAGATGAAATTTTAGAGTAGTTTTGATTTGCATTTCTCCAATTGCTAGAGATGTTGAAAATTTTTTCATATATTTGTTGACTGTATATCTTCTGAGAATTGTCCAGTTCAGCTCCTTAGCCCATTATTGATTGCGTTGTTTGTGTTTTTCTGGTGTTAAGTTTTTTGAGTTCTTTATATGTCCTGGAGATTAGTGCTCTGTCTGACATGCATGTGGCAAAAATTTGCTCCCAAAATGTAGGCTCTCTCGTCACATCAATTGCTTCTTTTGCTTAGAAGAAGCTTTTTAGTTTGAATCCATCCAATTTATTGATTCTTGGTTTTTTATTTCTTGCATTTTAAGAGTCTTGTTAAGGAAGTCAGGGCCTAATCCGATATGATGAAGGTTTGCGCCTACTTTTTTCTCTACTAGGCACAGGGTTTCCGGTCTAATTCCTAGGTCCTTGATCCACTTTGAGTTGAGTTTTGTGCATAGTGAGAGATAGGGGCTTAGCTTCATTTTACTGCATTTGGATTTCCAGTTTTCCCAGCACCATTCGTTGAAGAGCCTATCTTTTCTCCAATGTATGTTTTTGGCATCTTTGTCTAGTATAAGATAACTATATTTATGTGGGTTTGTTTCTGTGTCTTCTATTCTGCACCATTGATCTACATGTCTATTTTGGTGCCAGTACCCTGCTGTTTTTGTCACTATAGCTTTGTAGCATAATTTAAGGTCTGGTATTGTGATGCCTCCTGCTTCACTCTTCTTGCTAAGGATTGCTTTAGCTATTCTGGGTCTCTTATTTTTCCAAATGAATTTCATAACTGCTTTTTCTATTTCTATAAGGAATGACATTGGGCTTTTAATTGGAAGCACATTGAATCTGTATAGTGCTTTGGGTAGTATGGCCATTTTGACAATATTGATTCTGTCTATCCAAGAGCATGGGAGATCTTTCCATCTTCTAAGGTCTTCTTCAATTTCTTTCCTGTAGTTCCTGTGTCCTGTAGTTTTCATTGTAGAGGTCTTTCACTTATTTTGTTAAATTGATTCCCAAGTGTTTTATTTTTTTTAGGCTATTGTGAATGGGATAGTTTTCCTAATTTCTCTTTCAGAGGATTTATCACTGATATATAGAAATGCATTTAATTTATGGGTATTCATTTTATATCCTACTATTTTTCTGAATTCATTTATTAATTCTAAAAGTTTTCTGGTGGAATTTTTTGGATCCTCTAAGTATAGAATCATGTCATTGACAAATAATGATAGTTTGAGTTCTTCTTTCCCTATTCATATCCCTTTAATTTCTTTTGTCTGTCTAATTGCTCTGGCTAGAGTTTCAAGGACTATGTTGAATAGCAGTGGTGAAAGAGGGCATCCTTGTCTTGTTCCCATTTTTAGAGGGAATGCTTCCAATTTTTCTCCATTTAGGATGATGTTAGCCTTTGTTTTAGCATAGATAGCTTTTATAATGTTGTGGTATGCTTCTACTATCCCTAGTTTTTGTAGTGTTTTGAACATGAAGAGGTGCTATGTTTTGTCAAATGCTTTCTCTGCATCAATTGATAAAATCATTAATCTTATTTTTAACTCTATTGATGTGATGAATTACATTTATTGATTTCCTTATGTTGAACCAAACTTGCATACCTGGAATGAAACCCACTTGATAGTGGTGCACTATCTTTTTAATATGGTTTTGTATGTGATTTGCCAAAATTTTATTGAGAATTTTTGCATCTATGTTTATCAGGGATATTGGTCTGAATTTTTCTTTCTTTGATGAGTCTGTCTGGTTTTGGTATCACGGTGATACTAGACTCATAGAATGAGTTTGGATGGGTTCCCTTCTTTTCTATTTCATGAAATAATTTGAGGAGTATTGGTATTAATTCTTCTTTGTAAGTCTTGTAGAACTCGGCTGCGAATCCATATGGTCCTGGGCTTTTCTTGGTTGGTAGGCTTTTGATGGTGCCTTCTATTTCTTTGCTTGAAATTGATCTGTTTAAGTTGTGTATGTCTTCCTGGTTCAGTTTGAGTAGGTCATATGCCTCTAAAAATTAGAGTGTCTTTGGGGTTTTCTATTTTATTGAAGTATAAATTTTCAAAATAGTTTCTAATTATCCTCTGTATTTCAGTAATGTCTGTCATGATATTTCCTTTTTCATCACAAATTTTAGTAATTTGAGTTTTCTCTCTCTTTCTTTTTATTAGGGTGGCTAAGGGTTTATCAATTTTATTTACTTTTTCAAAGAACCAGCTTTTTTTTGTTTTGTCAGTTTTTTGAATTATTTCTTTTGTTTCAATTTCATTGATTTCAGCCCTGATTTTAATTATTTCCTATCTTCTACTTCTTTTGGTGTTAGTTTGCTCCTCTTTTTCTAGGCCTTTGAGATGTAGTGTCAGGTTGTTTGTTGACTTTTTCTTCTTTTAATGAATGAGCTTAATGCAGTGAACTTTCCTACTAGTACTGCCTCCATAGTGTCCCAGAGATTTTGATACATTGTATCGGAGTTCTCATTTACCTCTAAGAATTTTTTTATCTCCTCTCTATTGTCTTCTGTTATCTATGCATCATTCAACAGCATTTTTTAAAATTCTTTAGGTGTTGGAGTAGTTATTATTTTTTATTTTATCATTGATTTCTAATTTCATTCCACTATGGTCAGATAGAATGCAGGGTAGAATCTCTATTTTTTTGTATTTGCTAAGACTGGCTTTGTGGCATAACATATGGTCTGTTTTGGAGAAGGATCCATGTGCTGCTGAGAAAAAGTGTATTCCCTCATTGATGGATGGAATATTCTATATATGTCTGTTAAGTCTAAATTATTGATAGTTTTGTTGAGTTCTATGGTTTCTTTGTTTAATTTTTATTTGGAAAATCTATCCAGTGGTGAGAAAGGTGTATTAAAGTCACCTAGTATTATTATGTTGTGGTCTATTTGATTCTTGTAGTTGAGAAGGATTTGTTTGATATACATAGATGCCCCATTGTTTGGGGCATAGATATTTAAGATTGTTATGTCTTGTTGATGTATGGTTCCCTTAATCAGTATGAAATGACCTTCTTTATCCCTTTTCACTAACATTGGTTTGAAATCCACTTTATCTGATATGAGGATGGAAACTCCTGCTTGTTTGCGGGGTCCCTGTGAGTGAGACGTTTTTACCCACCCTTTCACCTTCAGTCTGTGGATGTCTTTTCCTGTGAGATGAGTCTCCTGAAGGCAGCATATTGTTGGATCTTTTTTCTAATCCAATCTCAGTCTGTGTCTCTTTATTGATGAGTTTAGGCCATTCACATTTGAGGTTATTATTATATTGTATTCTTGAGAATTGCTAAGGAAGTAAAATCTACGTAACACACTTAAAATCTAAATGTTCTCACCACAAAAAAATAAATGTATGAGGCAATGTGTGTGCTAGCTTGATGGAGCCTTTTCATAATGTGTACATATTTCAAAACAACATGTACATGATGAATATAGATGTGAATTTTGGGGGGGTCAAAAAGTTGTTTAAGAAACTGGGTATGAGCTGGATGTGGTAGGGCATGCCTATAATCCCAGCAGCTTGGGAGACTAAGGCAGGAAGATCAAGAGTTCAAAGCCAGCCACAGCAAAAGTGAGGCACTAAGCAACTCAGTGAGACTCTGTCTCTAAATAAAATACAAAATAGGGCTGGGGATGTGGCTCAGTGATTGAGTGCCCCTGAGCTCAATCTCCAATTACCCCTCACCAAAAAAAGACGTTGGGCACAGTTTATGCATGCCTGTAATCCCAGCTACTCTGGAGGCTGGGGCAAGAGGATTGTAACTTTAAGACCAGTCTGGGTAACTTAGCGAGACTCTGTCTCAAAAAATTAAGAAGGCTAGAGATATAGCTCAGTGGTAGAACATTCCTAGGTTCAGTCTCCAGCACACACAAAAAAAGTGTTTTCAGAAATCTATCTCCTCTTTCTCAAATTTGCTCAAATATTAATATTTTATAGCTAAACAAAGAAAAAAATGTTTTTGGTACCAGGGATTGAACTCAGGGTACTTGACCACTGAGCCACATCCCCAGCCCTATTTTGTATCTTATTTAGAGACAGGGTCTCACTGAGTTGCGTAGAGCCTCGCTGTTGCTGAGGCTGGCTTTGAACTCATGATCCTCCTGCCTCAGCCTCCCAAACCACTGGGATTACAGGCATGAGCCAGCACGTCCAGCTTAAACAAAGAAAATTTTATTTCCTCACTTTTATCTATTAAAGTGACCACAAAACAGGCTCATAATTAAATGCAAACATATACATGTCTCAGACACACACATGCATACACACCCACGTGTGCTAAGTGTTGTAGCTCAGCTGGGTCGACAATTCCATGTGGAATTGCTCTCTTTGCACCTCCCTACCTTTCTCTTTGGCACTAAATGCTAGATTTATTACTAAACGCTAGATTGGGGTAATTTTTCTAGGTCTCCACTACCAGATGGAAAATGGCTGGAGCTATAACTATCTCTTTTTTCACTTCTGTGCAGCTGGGCACAAATCAGGCAATGATGGCTGAATAAATGGTACCATGGGAAACAAAATTATCTTTACATTTATTATGGATTATTTTTAAAGTCTATTTTTATTTGATCTGAATGGCCCTCAAACAGAATTGTTTGCTATTGATCTAACGTGTCTCTCAAAAGTGGCAGCAGATTATGTCAACAGAGGAGCTTTCAAAAAAAATACTAAAGCCTGGCTCCCAACTCCAGAGGGCTTGTTTAAAAATGTCTAAATGGAACCAGGCTCTTATGTTTTTAAAAATCCCCCTCACTGACTCTACAGCTCAGCCAGGACAGAGAAGTACTAGCATAAGTGGTGCATTCTGGGTCCATCCTTGCACCTCAAAGTCAGGAAACTATTGTGCCCTTCTAATTTGAAGGAGAAACCAAGCTGGTATTTGATGGAGGGGTGGGGATGTTGGATCTTACCCCTAAATAAAGGACAAGTAAGATGGAGCCTACCTGGCAGGGTTCTCACAAAGCAATGGAGAAACAGAAGGCCTATTCCTGCAGACAGGGTAATCATGGAGGAAGGTGGAGCTGGGGGTATCATGGGAAACCACTGTACATGTGCTAGCCTTGGACTCAACAGAACAAGCCTAGAACAGCGAGCCTGGGAGGACAGGCAATCTGAGGAAATGCCCGTACACTCTGCTTTGCCTCATGCCCAGGATGTGATGGACACATCAGCCTAAAATTCTTCAGGGCCCTGGGACCAATGAATCTCAGGACCACAGATACTAATTATAGCCAGAAGAAATGCCTAAGTTTCAAGGCCCATTTCAAGTTTGATGTTTAGAAAGCAAACTCTTCATTTGTGACCATCTAAAGTGCCAAAGCCCCAAATAAACAAAACTGCTATTTACAAAGCCTGGCCTCCCCTCCTTCCCTTCCTCTGGTTTATGAGCTCAATGGATAAGTCAGTTGTTTTTGTCTGTTTGTGCTTGATTCTAGTTTTTAAAGATGGTTCTTTGCTCCAAGGAAATGTCAAGATCGACAACTTGAAGAGAGAATGGTCCACTCCTCTCCAGCCTGAAAGGGCCAAGATCCCCCTGGAAATCAGCCAGCCTGCCTTAATGGCCTTCCTAAGGATGGGAAGGGCTGGTGATTACAACTTGCAGACACTCCTTCATCAGGAGGTGTGGCAACCCACCCTGGGCTGCCAGTTGCTCGTAATGCTGGTGGCCCGCATCAATGGGTCAGATTTGCAACAAAACTGCACTGCCTTTACCCACACCAGACACACTGAGCATGTGCCTGGAGAGGTAAGACTGGGTGCTCCCTAGAGACTGTGCCAGGCTAAGCAAGAAACTGAGGGTGACAGGGCGTTGTATTCCTCACTAAGCCGAGATATTCCAGGAAGGGAGAGGCAAGCCAGCTCTCTTAAGAGCTTGAGGACCTCATTTAGATGCCACCTCCTGCAGAGATGAAGATTACATACAAAATGGCAGAGGGTCCAAGGCCAGGGAACTGAGCAAGCCACATACTCAGCCCTAATGGGGCAGAATGAAAGGACAAAAAAATGGCTTCTGCCTAACGGAAACTACTTCTAAGAGTAACTTGGAAGGGAAAAGTTCAAAATGACAGCATTTGATTGACAAGCCCCATTCCAGGCACAACCTTGCTTGCAAGCTCTGCCATAATTCTTCATCTAATAAGTCTTGTGGCTTTTAGGGATTCCTGTCCCTGAGTCCTGCTAATAGGACGATGGGCTTAGCAAAGGATGAGGGGAAGGTGACATTGTGGGCTGGGCTGGGAGAAAGGACCCCTGAGAACCAATCCTGGCATTGTAAGCACTCCGCACACAGGCCACCTGGTGGTCCCCACTTCCTGGCCTGTGCAATGATAAGATTTCACTAATATTATCAGTGTTTGACTCTTGGATAACTGCACTGGGGAAAGAATTCAATGGATCCTCCTGATCAGGACTTCCTTTCTCTTGTGTAACTTTTTTTCCTTCTAAGCTGCCTTCAATATTCATTTCCATGATTAAGCCCACCTCCCCATGGTAAAATGTGAATGTGTGGGAAAACTCAAGGGGATTTGCCTTAGAACCACCCCTGACCCACAGAAGCCACACAATCGTTTAGTACTTTATGGGCAATAAAAACCAGGATCATTCACACCTGCCTCAGCCACAATGACAAAAAAAGTTGTTGAGCATATACCACAGGCCAGATACAGTGGCTCCCCACCTCCCTTGTCATCTGTGTGGAACCCCATCAGTTTTCTCTAATCTATCTTATCTCCACCAATTGACCACAACCATCCCAACTGTTCATTTTTCTATCCAGCCACAAGAGGAATCTTTGAAAAGTCCAGATCTTCTCATCTCCCTGCTCCCAACCCTGCTGGCACATCCTCTGTCTTTAGGAAAGAGAACTAGATCCCTTCCCTGACCACATGACCTGGTGGGGTGGCCTTATCCCCTTCTGCATGACTCTTCCCATTCTAGGCTCCAGGCCTCCAACCTGCCAGTTTACTGGTTCCCAAACTGGTCTCACATCAGAATCACCCAAGATCTTTTAAAACTGACCCAAATCAAACTCTTGTGTTGTATCCCAGATATCACTATTTCTTTGAGGCTCCCCAACATGAAGAAAAATGTGGGGACTACTGTTTCCTCAACCTTGTGTTGCTGTCTTCACCTGAGCCAAGGTACGTGGGCCTTCCAACATGGCCTTCTTGCTGGGTGCCCCACTCAGCCCACCCCATCTGCCACATGGCCCCTTCCCCAATACCTTCACACTCTTCCTCTGATAGCTCAAAGTCTGTCTCAGGGGAGTTTTTCCAAGCCCCAATCTAGATAGGTTGTGCCTGTTCCAAACTCTCAGAGTCTGTGGCTCTTTTCCAGAGAACACTGACTACAGCAGGTCATTAGACTTTTATTGCATGAAAATTTGCTCAAATGTCTGTCTCCTCTTGTGTTAGCTTTTCATCACAGTGACCACAATACCTGACACAAACAACCTGGAGGAAGAAAGCTTTACTTTGGGTCATAGTTTCAGAGGTTTCATCCCATGGCTGGCTGGCTCCATTGCTCTGGGCCCAAGATGGTACAGAACCTCATGGCAGCAGAGTACACAAGAGGAAAGCTAGTCAGTTCACAACAGCCAGGAAGCAGAGAAAAGGGGGCTTGTGCTCAGCTTTCCAGGGCACACCCCCAGTGACCAACTTTCTATGACTAGACCTACCTCCTAAAATTTCCATCACCTCCCATAATGCCATCAAATTACTAATCCATCTGTAGATTAACCCGATGATGAGGTCAAAGCCCTCATGATCCAATCATTTCCTAAAAGCCCCACCTCCACACAATGTTACGGTGGGAACCAAGCCTTCAACACATGAGCTTTTGGGGAACATTCTAGATCCAAACTGTAGCAGCCCTACAGACAACCCAAGTTCTCTGAAGCCAGTCCCTTCCTGGGTTTGTGTGTGTGTGTGTGTGTATGTGTGTGTGTGTTCTTGTGTTTTGTTTTGTTTTGTTTTGTTTTTTTGTGGTGCTAGGGATTGAACCTTTCTAGTTTTGCTGGCATCATGTCCCCGGAGCTGAGAAACACATATTTGTTGCATGAATGAATGAGACATATTATCTCCACCTTCTAGATGTGGACACTGAAAGTTAAAATCAAAGATCCCACTGATAGTGTGTAACAGAGGGATACTCAAACAGGTTCAAATACACTTCCCAACCTCTGGTTCTCAGTCTTCCATTGTAACAGAAGTGCCCAAAGGGTTAAACACAGATTGCTGGGCCTCCACTCCAGTGTTTCTGATGTGCTGGGGAGAAGCCAGAAAACCCATAATTTGCATTCTTGTTCCTAGAGGGTGCTAATGCTGCAAGTCCAGGGACCACACCTGAGGACCACTCCCCAGGCCACCCACCCCGCTGCCCTGGAGCACCTTTCCTGAATTGGTGCATTTGATGGTGAAGGCAAGGTGAATTCAAATCTCCCTTTAACCTTAAAACTGCCTTTTCTCTTTTTTCTTTCTTCAGAGTTTTTACACGAAAGTTATATTCACATTGACAGAATTTGGTATTGGTGCCTGGTCGTAGAAGAGCCTCATTCCTCCCCACCACCGTGCTGACAGAGAATGCAGCTGTGACAAAGCTCAAAGTCCCCTGACAGGCTGGCACAGCCTCAAATGCTTTGGGACTCAAATGGCAAAGGGTCTTAAGAGACCCAGCACACATAACTCATCTCCAGGAAAGGGACAAGCATGAAATTCTGCCTGGAGAGAAACGAACAGGACACATCCCTCGCTGCAGCCCTGGAGATTTCTAAGAAGATTCCTGAGCCACACTTTTAGTCACTCCACAGTCCACCTCAAATCCCCCTTCCTCTGTCCTTTCTTCTTCTCTTTCATGTATTTCAACAAACTTTCACAAATCTGCTCATATCTCCAATGCATATTTAGATGTATAAAAATTAAAAGTGCAGATTTTGCCTCATTAACAGCTGGTTTCACCTAGATCATTAATATTTTCAGCCGCTGAGGTTTGTTTTCATGTTGAAATTCCCATCTACAGGTAGGACACTCATTCTGGCATCCCTTGTCAGGAACAGTGCCCACTAAAAACCATAATTCCTTAGTCAACAGCTCATTCTAGATAGAGACAGAGATATTACAAGTGAAAATATTTCCATGCAGGGAAAATGGAGACATCTGAAACATTTTGAAAAAAAAAAAACCTTCAGATGCAGAAGGCTTGGAGGATGGGAGTAGCCAGATCTACAATCATGTATACTACTGTTTCATCTGCATTTCATACATCAGAATTTTAGGAATAATTGTGCTGTGAGGGAAGTCTACCCCAGCACGACTTGGGAAGAAAGCTTTGTGACTATTGTTCTGTTAATTAACCATGTCAGTAAGATTGTAGAGAAATGTTTTTAAGGCTCTTGAGAGGACAAACACTTTTTAAGCACCTCTAAGTACTTTAGGAATACTGGAGGATTTAAGTTGACAATGATCAACAATCGCTAATTATAGTCATTCTTAACTGGTTCTCACCAAGGATCTCTTTATTAGTTAACACTTGTCAACCTGGCTTCAACTGCAGCATGTATTTAAGGAAGATTAAATTCAGTTTAATTCAAATCCGCATTTATGGAGCTTCCCGGACTAACACCAAATACCTACAAATATGCAGCACTTCATATTGTCCCTTCCTCAAGTGGTAAGATATAACTCAGCATCCAAAACATATAAACATAGAAAGATAACTTTTGGTTCATTGGATGAAAATAGGTAGGATGTTCCACATTGGGGACCAAAATATCCTCTTTGTGCACACTGCTTCTAGCACCACGTTCATCCCAGAAGGCCCAATACATGTTTGCCCAACAGACAAAAAAGTCACAGAGACAACACAACCTCCTCAGTGGTGGATTGTTCTAGAAGATGAAAGGATAGGAATTGGTGTTGCCAGTTTTGGAAAAGAGGGCTTGCGCTTTCAATGCACATTTCTGATGAATGGCCCCTGCAGTGACTTCTTTAGTGTTTTATCTTTGTTTTAGTCAGCTTTTTTGCTGCTGTGACTTAAAGACTCGACCAGAATAATTATAGAGGAGGAAAAGTTTATTTGAAGGCTCACAGTTTCAGAGGTCTCAATCTATAGAAAGCAGGCTTTATTCATATCCCCTCCCCATCCCCCCCCCCAAGGTGAGGCAGGACATCATGGTGGAAGAGTGTGGCAGAGGGAAGCAGCTCACATGGTGATCAGGAAGCAGAGAGAGAGATTCCACTCTCCACATACAAAATATATACCCCAAAGCCACACCCCCAATGAACCACTTCCTCCAGCCACACACCCTCTGCCTCCAGTTACCACTCAGTTAATCCCATCGGGGATTAATTCACTGATCAGGTTAAGGCTATAACCCAATCATTTCTCCTCTGAACCTTCTTGCATTGTCTCATATGTGAGCTTTGGGGGGGACACCTCACATCCAAATCATAACAATCTTACTCAAGTCTCTGGACCACCTTACAAGAAGCACTTTCTAGGGCACCCATTTTACAGATGCAAAGTCAATAGGACTAAGTGTGAGAGGGAAGTGAGCACCCAGATAGGTTCAGCTCCATGGCAGTCCCCTCCACCGTTGGCCTCCACACTTCCCATTCGTGTTCAGCCCATTTGGAGCCTGGTTCATCTACCCCAGGGCTTGGATCTTAGCAGCAGTTCCAATGAGATCAGATAACAGAAGCACCAGAAGGAGAACAAATATCAACAGCAAGGAAAAAGGGAGGGGCAGCTCAGGGGTTGAGTGTGCAGAGGGCAGGAGAAGGCATTGCACAAAACACAAAGTGTTGCTTCATTTTTTTTTCTCTTTGGTGTAGTCAAGCAATGTGACCAAGCAGGGAAAAAAAAAAAAAAACTTGCCTGCCATTGTGATCTTTCAGTAAATTAGCTGAATAGGAAATGAACAGGAAATACAGCAAATATTCCACCTGTTGTAGCTAGTAATGTTATTGTTGTTATTTAAAGTATTGTTACCTATAAGAACACAGTACACTAAAGTAATAATGCTTATGCTAAAGTACTGTTACAAGTCAAGTAGATCTTGAAATGAGAACAGGAAAATGAGTTGAAGGGGGAGGACCAAGTTCTGGCTTCCAGATTGGGTGAGCACTATTTTAATGAAAAAAAAAAATTAGAGAAAAAACTAGAGTCTAAGAAAGTGGTTCACAAATTTCAGAGAGCATCACAACCTCCAGAGGAGATACTTAAAAAGAGGAGATGCTTAAAAACAGATTTCAGAGTCCCATTCCCAGAGACTACTGTGAAGCCTAGAATTTGTATTTTTCACCCTCAGTGCCTAAGCAATCTATTCATTCATTAAACATGTGTTTAATGAACACCTACTTTATGCCAGGAGATATTCTAGATGCTGGAGTTATGGCAGGATGCAAAGCTATCAGAAAGCTTTCATTGTAGATCAGGAAGACAGGCCATAGCTAGATAAATACATAGATAATGTGCCAGGCAGAAATAAGGGTTATCTTGAGGAATACTAAAGAGAAGGAGGGAAAACGCTCCCTCCTTCCTTTGGGTGTTCTGGGAAGTTGCTCTAATAAAGTAAGAGCAGATGTCTACACAGATTTCTAGGAGGAAATCATTCCAAATAGAGGGAACACCAAGTGCAAACACACTTCTGGTGCAACTGATTTCCATTAGTTAAGGAGCACTTGCTGTGTGCTGCATGGGTAGAGCATCCATCTCATTTTAATGGCACAGCAGCTCCTCATCACTAATTATTACTCCTGTTTTACCCTCTCCCACATGGAAGATTTAGCCACAGACCTAGAAAAGGGTGGCACTCAAGTATAACTGAGGGGGCTGATGGAATCTCCCTAAGCCCAATGCTTTAAAGAGTGCACTGTGGGGGCTGGGGTTGTGGCTCAGTGGTAGAGCGCTTGCCTAGCATGTGTGAAGCACTGGGTTCAACACTCAACACCACATATAAATAAATGAATACAATAAAGGTCCATCAATAACTAAAAGTATTTAAAAAAAAAAAAAAAAAAGAAAGAAAGAAAGCGTGCACTGTGGGAAACAGGTCCCTCCCAAAGGTGGTAAATATGCAGAGGGCATAAATAGGCAATGATTTAACTATCTGATAGCCCAGGCAGTTGTCCCAGGTGATATTTAGGAAGTGCTCTCTTTAATAATTCGAGTAAATAGAATGCAGTTTTAAGCAAAAGAGTACACAGGGTTGCATATAGAGAGTAAACTTAATGACATAATGAAAAAGTATACAAAATCTAAAATGCAAGGGATACACACCCTAACATGAGCTGTCATAAATAGTTCATTTCCTTAACTTTTCAGTACTTCTCAAATGAGTATCTTATAATAAGCAGGTGTTTCTCTGATAAGGGGGACCATTATGAAAAATACTGTGAAGATGTACTCAGCCTGCTCCTTCATGCATGCATGTGTGGAGTTTTGGCCATGACTCCATCTGCAGGTGGGAGCAGCCACTCCGTGCTCTGAAGTCCTCCATGTCATTCCCTTCTTATGCGGTTTCCTCTAGGGAGGCTCTGATCAAGGCTTGCCCATGGTCCCCAGAGCCAGGATCTGAATGGTATTCACCTACCTGCTGAAGGAGGGAGGGCACACGTGCTGTCTCCATCCATTACGTGGGCTGGCCAACAGAGCCACACTTTACAAGAGACGTGAGGGCTCCACTTGCAAATCTTTTAGCTTTCCATTGCTATAAATTCTCCTGGCTCTTATTAATAAAATATACCAGTAATTCCTATAATAATGGTCTATTACCCAAAGTCACAGAATGACAGAAAAATCAGAATCAGAAAGAGTTATGGGGCCCAAGGATACAGTTGAAGGGGAAAGACTAAGTTCTGGCTTCCAAATTATCAGCATCAGGTTCAGGCAGCAACTTTAAGGCATATTATTCAAGTCATTTCTTTAAGTTGCTTGAAGATTTAAAAAACAATAGGTTTATAAAGTGAATACAAGAATATTCGAAAACCAGATGTGGATGCTACTCCAAAGAAGACAGGCAGACATTTGATGGTCCACAAACTAGCCCCCACCTAGCCGTGTAAGTCAAGTTTTCTATATTGTGCTTATTTAACGCTCCTCCCAGTGTGTTCCCATTTGAATTTTATTTAGTTTGAGTTTGTGGAGTTTGAAGTTGATAGTTCTAGCTATGGTTTCTTCTTCCATCAGGTATAAACAATTCTACACATAATTCAGACCTGACTGGGCCATTTTGAGGATGAAAGAGAAGTCTTTGAAGTCCTGGGATTACCTCTAAAAGAGAACTCGAATAATTAGAAGGGCTCAGAGCAAGATGAGCTTGGCAACTTAATCTCTCCTCACCAAGACACTTGCTGACTGCACGAGTCCCTCATTAGGACTGAACCAAGAGCACTCTGAAGCCACAGGGTGAGCCAGCATGGCTTCTCCAGCGAGGCCATTAGCATCTTCTATGAAGAATTATACTGACTCCAAGCAATCATGGAGATCCTTCTGCCAATTTCACACATAGGTGCCCCCTACCAGACCATCTGTTACATCCACACAGTAGGGTGAACTTTCATTATGGTGGCTTCCCTCAAGTTCCTGCATCTCCATCTTTAGTAGGCTCAAAGGCAATGGTCCTCAACCCCAAAACTCTGGAGAGATTTTGTCCAACACAAATGGCTTGGATCCACCTCGAGTGACAGTGATTGAATTATTCTAGATCCTCATTACTCGAAATCTGACATTGGAACCAGCAGGAATAGCATCACCTAGGAGCTTGTTAGACATAGAGTTTCAGGTCCTACCTGACACCTAATTCATTAGAATCTGTACTTCAGCAAGATTCCTGGATAATTCTCATGCACAGCCAAGTTTGAGAAGCACTGGTCTAGGGTAGAGCCCAGCAATGTTGGATTTTGTTTTGTTTGAATTCCTCAAATTATTCTAATGTTCAGGCAAGGCTAGGAACTCCCCACTTAAGTTATACCAATTCTCTTTTCTTCTTATTGCTGACCACCACTGACCAGACCCAGGTAATCCTTACTTCATTCCTGGTAAGAGAGACTATTCTTAGCAGTGGAAATGTCTCTCAGTCACACTCCTGCTTCCTCAAGGTTTATCCCAGCCTCCAAACCTAGGCTGGTCCTCTCTTTCCCCTTCTGACTCCAGAAATCTTAGATTCTCTTCTTTCTCCATTATAGCTGCACATCTGCCTCCCTAGTTTGGGGGACTTTGCTCCTCACCTTCTCCTGTCCTCTTCTCTTGCCATTTTGTTTCTTGGCATCTTTCAGTACAAGTGTCTCCACAATAAGAAGACTTGAATGGAAGAGGGCTGGCTTCTCTTTCACTTGTTTTCACAAACCTGTCTCCTCACCTGAACACAGCTTTCGACGTAACATGCATGTAAAGAAATGTGAATGGTATGAAGAGAGGAAAAGAGGAGGACTCAGCAGAGGAGAGCCATGGGAGAGGCAGTATTTGTCATCCAAAGATAACAGTAGCAGCCACTTTCAAATGTTGACAACAAAGCCTATGTGAGGCAAGCCGGAGACAGAAACTGGGGACAAACAATTCATTTAACATTAGAAGATTCCACAAAATAACTCAAACTATTAAAGGCACTTGAGGGTCCTGAGATTATCTAATTTCAAATTGTAGCCCCAGTGGGAGAAAAGAGCCATCTCACAAAAAAAAAAAAAAATATGCTCATTGCAATTGAGGTCCTCGTTGTTGGTGTCACCTCTCAGGCCATGGTTATAAGAGCAGCACCCGGCCTGTGGAAACAGCAGACTTTTTTTTTTTAATTAGTTTATTTAATTGCATTTCAAGTCATAGTACATATAGAAACAGCAGACTTTTTAGGCCTAGACTACTGTATATCTAAAATGACAATGACAACAGCAAAAATAGAACGAGATTGTCCTGTGTATGTTTAGATGAAGGAGCCCATGATTATGCCCAGATATCTCTTCACCTTATTCCATCCTTCACCCAAAATTTATTAAAATTAGAATGAAAAATAAGAAATTCTAGATGCCTGAAAAAATTTCTCTGCTTCAAAGTACACTGAATTAGTTATGAAGGTCAGTTGGTAAGGTAGTAAGGTCCAAAATGCTGAGGACCGAATGTATTTCAGATATTGAATTTTTTTTTATTTTGGAATATTTGGAATAATGAGATCTCTTGAGGATGCAGCTCAAAGTATAAACTTGAAAGTCATTTATGTTATATGTGTGTGTGTGTGTGTGTGTGTGTGTATGTATGTCTTGCACACATATACTGAAGGTAATTTTACACAGTATTTTTAGTAATTTTGTTTATGAAACAAAGTTTCATGGCATGGAAATTCCCACCTGTGGCTTCTCATCAGCACTCAAAACATTTCAGATTTTGGAGCATTTCTGATTTTAGATTTTTGCCGTGGAAATGTTCAACCTGCAGTAGTTCTTCCTGGTGGCCAATCACAGATATACTCAGAAGCCAGGGGACAAGGCACAATGCGTTTTGTGTTCTGTTGTTACCGTGGCTGTGGCTGTCATCTGGTTCTACAGAGGCAGCCTCTCTGGTCCTGCAGCCCGGGTCTTCCGTCTCCTCTGTTCTCTCCTCTCCTACCCCTCTGCCCTCACTAGGTCCCCAAGTCATCACGCTGGCTGCCAAGAGGCCAAGGCTGAGAGGACCAGCATTCTAGCTCTCACCCCTGAGGGCTCCTCTCAGCCCTTAGCATCTCCCCCTTCTTCCCTGTTCTTTATCAAGAAGCAAAATGACATTTTGCCTAGGAAATTGCATCTCCAAACATATTGTCATGCATTGTTATGGCAAGAAAGCCTCTTGCTGCCAGAGAAAAAGGAATCAAGGAAACGGGGTGCTGGGAGAGGTGAACGGGCCCAACAGACTTCAGTGCTCCAAGCAGCCAGGTTATTTTCTGTTATTTTCAAGAAGCAGTAAATCTGGGCAAAATTTCTGACAGGACCAGTCATCAGAGGGAAAGAGGGAAGCAGAGCCTATCTAAAAATAACAAAAAACATAAAGAAAACAACAACAACAACAAAAAATGTTATGAATAAAGAAGGACTGAAGACTCCTGCAAGGGAAAGAGTCCTGCACTGAGTAATGGCCTTGCTTAGTTCTGGGATCTAAACACCAGAGCATTTTTCCGCCATCTTGTCTTCTACAGAGGAGACTAGGCAGAGGAGTTTAAACTCCTATCAAAGCAACCTCCGTACGTCTAAATGTTCTCAAAGTCTTAAAGCTTCAAAGGAAAATGTTATGCCAATACTGCAGTCTTGCAATTCTTAAGCATTGATTCCAAATTTTGGGGTGAAGTCTCCAGTCTGGAAACATGGGATGGATGGATGAGGTCCAGGAGGGCAATTCACAGGCTCACAAGTCAAGCAAACACCCTCTAAGGTACAGAAATAGAACTCGTGGATTAACAAGCACAAAACAAAGATACAACCATCAGCATGAAAATGGCAACAACCAAAGCAGGTGATACCCATTTCCAAAACTCAACCAGAGTATCCCTTCAAGGAAAGGCCTCAACAGTGCAGCTCTTGACATCCTTGCATGGTAGGAAAAGGTTCTCAATCTGAGCTAAATCATTATGGGGACCAAGCTAATAAAAGCACTCCAATTCTTCTGCTGCCCCAGTATATAATTTATGTACTCATCAGACACAATTTTCATTTAATCAAGCGCTATCTTTTCCAACCTTTCAACTGCAAGTAACTTGGTACAAAATGAAAATAACCTAATCCATCATGATGATAGAAATTTTTCTTTATCTTCCAGGTCCTTACTGCCAACAAAATGCCAGGAATCTTGCTTTCTTGGATGGCTTATTAAAATGTAGCAGACCCAAGTTTCATTAGGACTGTGTAATAGCATGACCTGCCCACAGTCTAATGCATGCCACATGTGCAGAACCAGCCACAGCTGCAAACACCAACCACCTGCTAGAGCAGGGAGCCTCCAGAGCCAGTGGAAGGAGAACACTCCTAACATTTGATTCTTGCCCCCCATGTACCCTGGAGCAAAACATTAAATTAAAATGGAGAAGGGGGTTGCCAGGCTGAAATGGCAGTGTTTCAGATGAAGCTATGTAGCACTAGATTTTTCCAGGTATGTTTTTTGACTTCAGCACCCATGGATTCAGAGGCAGAAAACAAATTTCCTGTCCTCATCAGAGTGACCTTGGGTAAATGCTTAGCCTCCCTGAGCTTTACATTCCTTCTATAAAATGGGAGCAACTACACGAAATTTCAGGGCTGCTGTGAAGATAGAATGAGATAAAATAGAAGGAGTTCCTTTGCACAGAGAGAGGGATATAATAATTGCTCACTAAATGTCATCCAGTCCACCTGAATAATCTTTTCTTGGTTTGATTGGGAGGGCCAGGAACACTGGTTCTCTTTTTCATCCTCAAACCATATCACCCTCCACACACACACAAGCTGTCTTCTCTCTCTTCTCTCTCTCCCTCCCTTCCTCCTTCTCTTGTTCTCCTTTCCCTCTCAACTTTAGTTGAGTCTGTGCTATAATGCAGGGGTTGGCACAAGAGGCAGGAGCAGCAGAAAGGCCAAGGCAGTTCACTTTTCTGGTCAGAAACAGAGAGATGGAGAAATGGAGACCTGATCTACCTCTCTCCTCATGGAGCCTCTGCCCTCCATAGATGTGACAGGGCCAGCACGAATCGACCCACATACATACCACCCACCTATCCCTAGGCACTATATTGCTTGGTGTTATATGGTTTTGAACTCTATATAAATTAACTCCTCTTTATATATTCCTGTATGACTTACGTTTTGTACGCAACATTGTATTTCTGAGATTCGTTCATATTAATGCATGAGGCTATTATTTATTCACGTTTCCTACTGTGTTATATTCCATTGTGTGACTAGACCATAATTTATCCTACCATTGATGGACATTTGTGATGTTGCCAGGTGTTTGCTACGGTAACCAGTGCTGCAGTAACCATTCTTGTGAGAACGTTCATGAGTGAAATATTCCTCAATGTGTGCAGCCAGGAGCACTAGATCACAGGTTATGCATCATTTTCACTTTAGTCTATTTAGACTTCTGATTATAATGCCTAGTTATTTTTCCTAAGAGCTCGTTCCAGTTTACACTCTGATTTCCTAGTTCTTGGCAGGAAGTTTTAAAAACTACCTTGGAGAATGTTATTCCTGCAAGCAGAGGTTGCTGGGGTTTTGGAAACCTGACTGACCTGGAAGTTCACAGTCACAAACATCCCACCAGGGGAAGAGAGGTTTGGTCATGTCCAAAATTTCTGACAAAGTGAGTCTTAAAAGGAGTAGTTCCGAGGCCCTCCGGCTTTGGGGATAAACCTCCCCAGGATTAACTTGTCCTGTCCTGCCCAAGAATGGAACAGTCTGTAGCTGCTACTGTTTTTCACATGGGGATGGCGGAAGCCTGCCTCAGACTTCACTTCCAAACCTGTTTTCATCAAACAAGCTCTTCCAGCCAAACTCTGATGTCTGTGAGGACCAGGTGCATACTTTCTCTACTTAGTTTGTATCCCCCATGCTTAATACAATGTATCCCTTTTGTAAATGCTCAACTAAACATCAAGTAATGGAATTAAAAGTTAATGGCTTTAGCAGACAATGCTATCTGTTGCCAAAATCTGTTACTTCCTCCTTTGAAACACAGTGCTAGACTCTATTTCCCAGCTTCCATTGCAACTTGCTATGGTCACGTGACTGAATTCCAGCAGATGCAACGTGAGCAGAAGGAATATTTACCACCTTGGGTCCTGGCCCATCAACACCTCCCCAGGAACCGTCACACATTCCTAGCTGCCAGCTGGGTGGCCTTTCATCTTTCCACCATCACCTGGGTTCACATCAGGAAAGGTGACAATGGCATCTTTTTTAAATCAATGAAAGAAATGAACCCATTTTGTCTTTAAAGCAAACAAGCTGTCTGAGAGCTTCCTTGTGTGTTTAATGTGATAGTTTAGGAGAGTAAATGAGCACATTTGTGATTCAGACCCTCAGGTGATTTGCTGCTCAGCTGTACATGCTAGCTGGCAGGCTACTTTGAATAAAGCCATTCTGTTTCTAATACTATGACACTTGTACCCATATACTCCTTGACATACACCAATTGGCAAGGAACAGGGAGTTTCAGAACAGTGATGCTAAAAGTCAGTGAGGAAGTAATGAGGTCTATTAATTACCTACTGCTGCAGAACAAATTATCCCAAACCACAGTGGATTAAAACAATACTTACGTTGATTTTGTGGGTCAAGAGTCTAGGTACAGCTGGGTTGCGTCCTCTGGCTCAAGGTCTCTCATGGGCTGCAATCACATGTCAACTGGAGCTATGGTCACTGAAAGGCTCAACAGGGGAAAGGATTCATTTCTAAGCTCATACCATGGTTATTGGCAGGATTCAGGTCTCTGTGAGATATTGGACTTGGGACCTCAGTTCCTCACCAGCTTTGGCTGGAAGCTACCCTGGAGGGTGAGTATGAAGGCTTCCTCACAACATGGCAGCCAATCAAGTGAGAAAAGAGAGAAAATTAATTCTTGAAAATGATATCCCATCACTGTATTCATTAGAAGTCATTAAGTCCAGCCACATTCTAGGGAAGGAGGACCATCTTAGAAGCTGCCTACCACACCAGCAGCTTAAAAATGGTGATTCTGCTAGTTCATTCCCGATTTTCTGAGCTTAATCTCTAAATTACATCTATATGGCCAAGAAGACCTTAGATGCAATTCAAACTGTCTCCAATATTTCATAAGCCAATGTTAAGGGGAGGAAACATAAGAATTTCATCCAATTTTTTTCTTCCGTAACTAGGAAAAGCTAGCCATTCTTGCAATGGGACACTCTGGAGAAATAGGTTGAGTGGCCTTAATTCCTTTATGCCAACACTTAGAAATATAACTCAAAATTCCTATCAATTTGCAAGTTGATTTTTAAATGCAAAATGCAGGAATTCTAAACATTAGGTCACAAAGGCAGGTTTTATCTATTGCCGATGCTAATATACAACTAAATTTCTATCTGCATTTTAAAATTGTGTTTCTCAGCCAAAATATGATAAATTATATAATTTGTAACTAAACTTGTTGACAAATCATGCTTCTCTTACATAAGTAATTGGTTTACATAAGTAATTTCATTTCCATAAGTAAATTAAACAGCATGTATCACTTATTAAATGGGAAAATATGTTTAAAATGTTTTAAAAATTCCTAAGTTCAATTTTTTGTTACATTCAAAAATGACTAAAAAAATATTTTTTAAAATTTCCTACAGTGTAGGGAAAAGTTAAGAGATTGTACGTTCCCAGAAGGAAACTTCAGGTGCAAACTTTTGAGAAGTGCCTCTCTGCTTTACACATCTTCCTCCCCTCTCCAACTCACATGACCATGACCACAGACAAATCAGACTCACTGGAAAAGACCCACTCTCATCTGTTTCCACAGCCTTATGAGCAGCACAGATTTGGAAATACCAGTCCTCAGCAAGCCCAAGCATTTTAATGAGCCGTGGCCAACTGGAGTGACTGAATCCTTCAGCCATGTCAGATGCTGCCACAGCTGGCCCACAGCGAGAGAAACCACCCCCTCCCTGAGACACCACCCTGTCTCCAAACAGTCACAACCACATGAGAACTAAATGCAGAGCTCATTTTCCCAGCTGCTCCCCGCACCCAGGAGAAATGTTGACTAAGTAGAGAACAGGCAGCTCTAGTTGGCACTCCAGCTGAAGTTGGAGTGGATTGGAGGGACCCCAGTGAGGGCAGGAAATAAAGAAGGAGGTGGGTAAAAGGCAAGAGTCAAAGGCGAACCTAATCAGTTCAGCAACCTTGCAATGACATTTTAAAGGGCAAGGTCATTCTGAGTTCCAGAACAGAAAATATCTTTAGATGTTGAAATGCCTTTTCCAAATGCCCACTTGGTAAACTATTTTTTTTTCCCCCTTTGACTCATTAAAAAAAGAATAACCACCTAAGCATTTATGAAAAGAAATATGACCCTCCAGAGCTTATGGGCATCTACCTAGAGACTGGCCTAGTCTCTCCCTATGAGTTAATTTTCTTCATATTGGCAAATATTTATTGGCTATAGAGTGTTCAGGCACCTGAGAAGCAGTCCCTGCCCTCAAACTGCTTACAGTCTGGTGCAGGGAAAGACTGGAATGTAATGACAATGACATGACATTCTACAGAAATGGTTATCACTATACTGCAAAAGCACATTACACGGGAAGATGAGGGTTTCTGGATGATAATTAGCAATGGTGGCATTGACGGTGCAGCGAAAACTTCAAGGTGATTAGGAGCAAAGCAGGAAAAGTGGGAGGGAGGTCAAGGTGCAAAGTTGCTGTGTACAAAGAGGCCAGAGAAGCTAGGGAGTACCTCAAAATGGTTGGTGCATACTGGAGGAGGATGGAGTATGCTGGGGTGTTGTGGGTGAGGGGCAAACAGTTCGTCAGAGATAGAAAAGCAGGAAGAGGTCAGATTGTGAAGGTCCACACACATCATGGTGGGAATGTGCAAGCATTTAAGCAAACCCTGAAAAAGTTCAAGGAGGCGATGCCGAGAGCTGATGTGGGCTCCAGAAAGCTCATACTGTCTGCACTGTGGAAAACAAATGGAAGTCAAGCAAGGCTGGTGGTGGGAGTCCAACAATCTAGTGAGAGATAATTGTGGCCTGAATGACAGGAGTGGCAATTGGGATGACAGGGGCCAGGATAATTTCAGAGACCTCTGGTAAATAGAGATTTTTTTTTTTTTTGTACCAGGGATTGAACCCAGGGGCACTTAATCACTGAGCCACATCCCTAACCCTTTTTATATTTTATTTTGAGACAGGGTCTTGCTAAGTTACTTAGGGCCTTGCTAAATTGCTGAGGCTGGCTTTGAACTCTCAATCCTCCTGAGTCACTTCTGAGTGGCTGGGATTGCAGGCATGTGCCTCCACACCCAATAAATGGAATTAACTGGGCAGTGAATAGCTGGCAGAATGAGAGAAGTGAGGCAAGGAGGGGCAGGTGGGGAGGCCAACTTCCAGGGCCCTGGCTTGGGCTCCATGCAGAATTCCCTGAGTCCTAGAATAATAGTAAGGAGACTGGCTTTTTTCCTCAACTATTTAGTAGCATCAGGCTGGACCTTTAGAAAAATACAATTCCATGAAAGCTAGCTCTGCCAATGTGACCAAACTGTTCCCAGGACAGGCTCCTCCTATTTGCACTGTGTTTGGAAGAGCACTGTGTCTCTCGGTCCTCCCGGACAACTCATTTCCCCATCCTCAGTACTGGGGATTGAACCCAGGGGTGCTCTACCACTGAGCTACATCCCCAGCCTTTTTTATTTTTTATTTTGAAAAAATATCTCAACAAGCTGCCCCAATTGGCCTTGAACTTGCAATTCTCCTGCCTCAGTCTCCCAAGTAGCTGGGAGTTCAGACATACACCACAATACTTAGCTCTAAACGATTTCTTTCCTTTTCTTTTTTAAATATTTTTTTAGTTGTAGATGGACACAATATCTTTATTTATTTATTTTTATGTGGTGCTGAGGATTGAACCCAGTACCTCACACACGCAAGGCAAGTGCTCTGCCACTGAGCCAGAACCTCAGCCCCTGGATGATTTCTTTTTAACGGGCCCTGCTTTGGTCTTCCCAGGAGGAACGTTTGATCCCATGAGTCTTGGTTGAAAATGAGCAGATGCATCAGTTGCCTCTATACTTTTCCATCTCCACTCAATAGGTCTGAATTCTTTTTAAAACCCGAATCAGATTTGGCCCCAGGCATATTTTCCCAACACTTTAAAACCACGTGTGGGTTTTAAGTGAAATTTAATCTGTATGTTTCTGAGTCTTCTATACTGAACTCATTCACATGGTGTGAGGAAATAGCTACTTGACATCCAGAAAGCGTTTCTGGGTATTTTATGACATTTTTAAGCTTTATTTTGTCTTAGACATAGGAAGCGACCACCTGCAAAATACAAACAAATTCCTTCTGCAAGATGTTTGAATCGAATGTTAAATGTCTCTCTTACAGAGGTAAGAGAAAAGAAAACAAGGGATGGAGAAGGAGCAGAAAGCATAATGGAAAAAGGAACACAGAAACCAGTCCAGAGTGGTCCACAGCTTGCCTTATTGCTACCCACCGGCCTTATGTCTACCCACAGAAAACACATTTTCTAGGTAGATAAAATCACCTGAAGATGCCAAGAAAATAGATATGCTGCATGACGGACTACTGCTTTGTGGCTGTTTCCAACTCTCCTCTTTTTATCAATAAGTTGTTTAAACATCCTGAACTAATCAGTGCTTCTCACATTTTGTCCCTAAGGTGGCCATGAAAGAGGTCAGTCCATGTGCAAAGTATTTCAGATTAAATTAGTTTTATTTTAGAGATTGTCTTCTCCTTCTTGGGAAAGAAACCTTAGAAATCACTCAGAGACAGTCGTTTTTGAGGACCACTGGCACATCTGAGGTTGTTAAATACATCTGCATTCCTTCCCCTGGTTGAGCCAGTATTTTGGAGAGCCTGTTTTTGGACTTCTGCACTATGCTCCTTTCTCCTTTCTAGCACAGGCTATCCTTACCTCTGTCCTTTTCTGCTGACACATCACCCAGAACCCACCTCTGAGTAGTTAGTTTGTAGAGTTTTGAGAAGTGAGGGATCAAAGCAGATGATCATGTGTGCAAGGAGGGATCTATCCATGGCAAAATCCAGGGTGAAGCATACTTTCCAAAAAGAGTGGCTTCTTGGTGCCCTTTGAGTCTGGACCCAAGGACTATAAGCCTTCTTCCCCCATCTCAAGCCCTTCCCTAATGGAGGCTGTCTCTAATTGATCCCAATTGTTCAGGGACTGTTCAGTGAAGGAAGGGACTCATCAAGAATTCACCTGGGCTATTTGTAGAGAACAGCCATCAATTACTTGAAGCTTTTGAAGTCAGTATCCTCCAGATAAAATGTACTCCAAAGAGTACAGTGTGAACCAGCTAAAGCCACTGTCAACAAGAGCTCTGTCCACACACCAGCATAAGACAGAAAGATAGCAGGGCATGAGGTAGTCCCGAAGGGACACCCTAGATCCCCTTATCTCTTCAGCTCTTATTCACACTGAGTCACTTAATAGGAGGTCTGCTCAGAGACATTGACTTACTGCTGTCATCAGCTTTAGTGACATATTTCTCCCTCTTTTCCTCCTCTCCTTCCCCTGCTAGGAAAGAAGCTCTGATGTGACAGGCAAGTTCTTCAGACTAAGGAACCACTGTCATCGTGTTTGTGTGAGTTTGCTTGTTGGTTTATTTGAGGGCATTTGTTTATTAATATGTCCCTAGGCCCTCCACATGGAATTTGGAGTGGCACCAGGAAACCATAAAGCTGGAACTACAAATAAAAGAAATCAGAACTAAATAAATATAAATTGGAATGGAAGGCATAAGCTTCCAATTCAAGATGGCAGCCCAGGATCCATTCACTCATCATCTTCTGTCCCTCCCAAGATTCTCTGAAGTAAAAATACAGAAGGACAGAAATTAATATGCCCACCTGGTTACTATGTCACCTTGGGGATCAAATGATTCCATGTTGAGTATAGTCCTAAAGCTTTTCAGTCTCCCACCAGGCTGGGTGCCCAGTGTGTAGGAGGGAAAAATTAATTGGCCCAAATAAAGACAAAGCTTATAAACATGTTCAGCATAGTTTTCAAATAGAAACATCCACGTCCAGGCATCTGTGCTAGTGATCCCCAAGAAATGGTGCCTTCTGGTGCTGAGCCAATCCTTAAGCAACATGGCAGACATTCACCTCTTTCCTCCTGACCAGTGGCAGGGATCTATCATCTCTATGCAAATTCAAACAGGCCTCATGGTGCTCAGCTGAACATGAGGCTTAAATTCCACAAAGAAACCTAAAATCAAGTCACTACAGAGATTTTTGCCTGAGAAGTCCAACAATCAAGATTTTTCTCTGGAGAAGTTGAAAGAAAGCAGCCTGTTGTTTAGAAAAAACAACAGCAAGAAACTATACTACCAGAGAGGAGGGGTGAAAATCAAAGGTAAATTGCAGACCATTCCACATAAGTAATCTCTGTCTTCAGTCTGACTAGAATAACCCAACTTCCTCATCTCTAGGACTCAGTCATCTCATCCCTAAATGGCAATAACATTACCCTCTCCATGGAGGTATTGTGGGGTCCAAGATCATAATGTACACAAAGGCTTAAGTCTGCCATATTGGAAATAGTGGATAAGCTGTTTTTATCATTATTCTTACTGCAAAACATTTTTCAATTCTTAATTATAATAAATATTAAAAACCCATATTTGTTTGTGCCATGGGCTCTATACTCTTATGTGGTCCCACTGATACATTGTGTCTGTCCCTAGTCAGTCCTTCCCAAACTAGGCTCCAAGCCCAAGATCTGCCCACAGCTGGTTATCAGTCTTGCATATTTTTAGATCCTAGCTAAGTGTATTCTCTCTTTTCTCAAAAGAGCTGGATGACAGATTGCCACTAAGAATAGCAGTTTTCCAGTTTAATCAACAAGTCTTTTGGCTTCATGGGTACGCTGGCACTCTGGGAGGTCAATTGGTTACATTCACCTGCAGAACCTGAGCTGTCCATGCAGGTGCTGGCCAGGCCTGCCACTCTCCCCACTGCCCATGCTCTGCTCCTTGTGGGCCTTTCATGACATCCAGAGGAGGGGCAGAAATGTCTCCTCTCTCAGGACAAAGAGAGAGAGAGAGGAAAAAGATTTGGACCCATCACTGGCATCTTTTCTGAAATCCTTGAACCTGAACTTGATGAGATTTTATCATACAGGGAGCTTAGGCTCAAGTGTTACAGCAGTCATTATTACCCCCATTTCACAAAGAGGACTCTGAGGCTCACAGAGGCCAAGTCACCTGCTCAGGGTCACAGCACTGTCTAGTGAAAGGGCAGCCTTTGTACCTAGGTATTTGCAACCATATCCAAGGCTTGCTTCTCCCCCACCACTCCACCGCTGCCCCAGTACTCTACTGTGTTTGGAGCCTCAGAGCCAGTTCTGGGTGTGCACAGGGCTTCACCTCATTAAGTCATTCCAGCCAGTGCTGCATTCCATGCCCTCCTTCCATGTGCCATCAGTCACCTCAGAAGGCCCTGGTGCCCACACTCTCATCACTGGCCCAACGACACTCAATGGCTCACCACAGACCCTTTTAGCTTGTCTGTGCCTCCCCAAAGCCGGGAGCACACCCCAACCAGGCAAGAGGACAAAAGGAGCAACCCATCTCAAAATGAGGGCCTGCCAGAATGAGGCATGGATCTTAAACTCAATAGTTTATGCCCTTTCACCTAGAATCACCTTTTTTGGAAATATAGAAGCAAATAACTTGGGAGCAAAAGGTTCAGGACAGACCCTGAACAGTAAAAGATTGAAACCACCCAGGAACAGGGGGAATATATAGCAATTGTCTTAGTCTGTTCGGCTGCTATAACATAATAGGGTGGCTTACACACAACAGAAATTTATCTCTCACTGTTCTGGAGGCTGGGAAGGATAAGGTCAAGCCACCAACAGGTTCTGTGTCTGGTTAGGGCCCATTTTATGAGTCTGCAGATGGTGGAAGGGACAAGCAGCTGCCATGGGTCTCTTTCATAAGGGCACTAACCCCATCCCTGGGGCTCCACCCTCATAACCAAATCACTCCCGAAGGTCTCTTCTCCAAGACCATCACCTTGGGGGTTAGTATTTCAACACATGAATGGGGCACATTTAGACCACAGCACATATTATTGTATATTCACAAACCAAAAGAAGGTATGTAAAAACTATGTTGAAGAATGTTTATTGTGTAGAACACATATGTGATATGAAATTGACAAGTTGCATATTAAAAGTAAATATGGGGTAGGATCTCAATTACTTATGCTAAACACATAGGGGATGATTATGTTCATTCATTGATTCAAATAAACATCGCCTACTGTGTTCTCACACCATAAAGAAAAGTGCCCTTGCTTGTAAGACTGACCTGCTTCAGAGAGGGCAGAGACAGACAAGGAACAAGGTAAGTAAAATCTGTAGGACACTCGTGACACCTGCAGTGGGATATGTCAAGGAAGGGAATGAGAAAAAACATGGTGGGGTGGGGGCTACTACAAGTTAATCTAGGGTGTGAGAAAGGCCTGCCTGTGAGTGAGCCCTTTGAGTAAAGATCCTCCTTCAGAAGTTCAGGGACCAGCAATAAAGAGATCCTGTACCAGAGAGTTCCACATAGAAAGAAAAAGAGTGTTAAGTCCCCTGAGGCAAGAACCAGCCTGGCTGAGTCCTAGAAAGCTCTGGGAGCCCAGCCCAAGGGGGTAGGAGCTCAGCACCCAGAGAAGAGGCCAGCAGGGAGCAAGGGGACTGTCACTCACAGAGATATGGAAAGCCACTGGGGCTTGGGTAGAACAATGTGATCTGAAAACTGCACAAGAGGATTACCCTGCCTGATTGTTTTCTCCACTGGCGACATATAGGAAGAGTGGGAAGATATATATCATAAATATATCACATATATATGGCAAGTGTATAGAGGAGAAGCTCAGTTGCATTTCGGAAAGCTTTTCTGAACCTTTTTAAATGAATAGGCAATGTCATGTTCTTGGGAAGAGCTATAGGAACATGTCAGCTTAATACCATTCAAGAGGTTAATATGTTATTTGTAAAGTAGTAAAGCAGCTGAACATGTATTGATATAGTTCTTATATTTCATAAGAATATTTATACAGGCATTTTTAGGCAAATGGATGGAATTGGAGAACATTATGCTTAGTGAAGTAAGCCAATCCCAAAAAACCAAATGCCGAATGTTCTCTCTGATTAGTGGATGAGGATACATAAGGGAGATGGGAACGGGAAACACAGGAGAAATACAGGAACTCTGGATGCGGCAGGGGGAGGTGGGAGGAAGGAAAGGGGAATGGGCATAGTAATGATGGTTGATTGAGAGGGTCATTACTACCCCTGGTGCATATATGAAGACACAAATGGTGTGACTTTATCTGGCTTGCAACCAGAGAAATGGAAAAACTGAGCTCTGGTTATGTACTATGACTTGAAATGCATTTAAATAAAATAACTAAAAAAAAAAAAAAAGAATATTCCTACACGTTGAGTAGTCCTTATTCAAAATGTTTGGGGCCCAGAAGAATTCTGGATTGGGGATTTTTCCAGATTTGGGAATATTTGCATATTCATAATGAGATATCTCAACAACGTCTAAACACAATTCATAAATTCAAACAGAATTTATTTATGTTTCATATACACCTTCTGCACATAGCCTGAAGGTAATTTTACACAAACTTTATAAAACATTTTAAATATTTTGTGCCTGAAACAAATTTTCATGGCATGCAATTTTCTGCTTGTGGTATCATGTCAACACTCAAAATTTAATTTTGAATTTTGGAGCAATTCAGATTTCAGATTTCATATCAAGGATGCTCAACATATAAAAAAATCTAAATGTTAAAAAGTTTGTAGCTCTGAAGTCAGGAGTTTTTCTTCCTTTCTTTTCTTTTCTTTTTCTTTCTTTCTTTCTTTCTTTTTTTTTTTTTTCTGTTACTGTCCCAGGATTCTTCTACCCCAATTCATTCCTGTCTCTATAATTACAGGTTGTACAGCCAATAATATAGTTTTCTTTTGCAATAAATTGGACCCAAATTCATCTCCTACATGTTAAAATCATCTGGAAAGCTTTTTGAAAAATACTCACGTTCAGAACACACTCCCTGAAATTCAATTTCTATTCATCCAAAAGGACTCTGATACTGGTATTTTTAGATCACCAGATTTGAGAAGCACATATCTAACCCATACAATTGTACCTTGCATTAATTTTAAATTATCTTGAGTCAGTAAGCACTTACTAAGTTGGATCACACACTAGGACAGAACAAGATGTTCCATATCAGAATGGCTGAAGTTAAGATGTGCCCACCTGCAAAAAGCAAACCTTACTAGAAACCAAAGCTCACATACCAGGTGCTTTCAGATTTACTCCTTCATTTGGGATCCCCACAGGCTTATAAGTTGTGACTACTATTATTGCACTTGTTTTACAAGTGAACACATTGAGGCTCACAGTTACCTGCCCAAGCATCACAGCACATCATGGCACACCTGGGCTAGGACTCAGGTCTTCGAAACCCCAAATTTAAACTCTCTCTGCTTCACCACAAATCCTTCTTTTCTAATGTAAATTCTGTTAGTCAAAATTCATCACTCATGATTTTTTCCCCCTCACTATAAGCCTCTTCTCAGAGCACACCATGGCTCTACCCAGTTTAGCAATTAAGAGTCAGAAAACTCAGCAAATCTTTCCTTACCAAATACATCTCAGCCAAGAGCCCATCCAGGGCATGGCACTGGGGAAGCCTATACAGCATGGGGTGGACTCCTAACTCTGTTTGCCTAGGACTCAATGTGTAGGCTGTGAGACCTGTCTTTCTAGGCTGCTGGAACCAGACAACATTATTGTTTGCTTCTTGGATTCCAATAAAAATAAGCCCAGAGAACAATATTCTAGACATCTCCAACAAAGCTGTTTCAAACCGGGAAATTGAAGGAGACAGGGTGTTGTGTTCTATCCATCATCACCAGGTCTTTACTGAGCACCCATGGGGAACCCCACTCTGCATTAAGCTCTTGGGAGCCCCCACTAATTCAATGTCCAGTTTTCCAAACTTGAAGAGACTTCTCAGAAATTTCCTGTGAGCAGATTCCAAAGGCAAGCCAAGATGAAGGCCAGTTCAGCCTTTAGGCATTGTTTTTGGTACAGACCATGGGAATTCAGGTCCTAGAAGCTCCTGGCATGTTCTGGGGCCATGGTCGGATTGGGTGTCAGCTCTGGCTCCAAGCTCAAGTCTACCAAGAGAGAGAACTTTAGGAAATGCTCAACTATAGAAGAATTAATAGAAAAAGAAAGTTCCAGACTGCTCCACCAAACCCTCCACTGCTTCCTCCAGCCTTTAGCTGGGCTCCCCCAATGCCAGGACTGAGCTGTGATTGGGGTGTATGATCTATGCCTGTGAGTGCCTTTATCATGTCACCAAGGAATTAGAGATTTCCTGGATCTCTTTCAGTAATAAGATTTACAAAAAGGGAAAGACTTTCCAGTGTAAATGAAGATATCACTTCCAATATATTAATAGAACCCAGAGGAATTACACAACTATGTGTGTGCAAGAAACCATGCAAGTATGCATCTTATCAAGGGTGCAAGTGTGTGTGTGTTTGTGTGTATGTGTGTATCCTCATTGATCCTGACAGCCTTAGAGTTTTATGCAAGAAAATCCAAGGACTAAAAATACAGTTCATTCCAGGAAAGGGGCATGCTCATTAATAAAACTACTACCCACCCAACACTGTTAGGAAGATTCAATGACATCATTTATGAGAAAGCATCTTTATAAGAGAAACCCCTTCTGTGAGTGTTAGGGATTCTTTCATTATATTCTAATGATTAAGTGAAAAAAAGTAGTCAGTTATGAAAAGAGGAATGGAAGTGTGGAACAAGAATTCAGAGTTTAGATTCAAAGGGCTCTTCCACCAGGAGAAAGAGTTGGGGATCATTTCCCGCATACACACTCCACCTGGCCCCCTGCAGCTGTTGTCTCAATGTCATGCTTAAAGGAACTGCTCCGATATCTCTGTTCAAGTCACCTTTTTTGCTGCTGTGATCAAAGGACTTGATGAGAACAATTTTAGAGGCATAAATGTTTATGTGGGAGCTCACAGTTTCAGAAGTCTCCACCCATACATGGCCAATTCTGTGGAATCCAAGGTGAGGCAGGACATCAAAACAGAAGTATGTGACAGAAGAAAGCAGCTCAGGACATGGCACCCAGGAAGCAGAGGGAGACAGAGACAGCTTCCCTCACTATGGACAAAATATATACCCAAAGGCACACTCCCAATGAACCACCTCCTCCAGCCATACCCCACCTGCCCACAGATACCACCCAGTTAATCCCCATCAGAGGATTAATGCACTGATTAGGTTAAGACTCATATCCCAATAAGTTTATCTCTAAGCTTTCTTGCATTGTCTCACACATGAGTTTTGGTGGACACCTCACATCTAAACCATAACAATCCCTAATTTAAAGCACAGAGATGAGGTAGCTCCAGCTGAAGACCCGAAAATCCAGGATGGTTTAGCAGCATGCCAAAATCAACAACCACCACCACTACCTTAGGCTTAGCAGACAGTATTCTCAACATAAGTGAAAAGGAAATAAGAAAGTGACCATATTAGTTTGCCATTGCAGCTATAACAAATTATCACATATTTCATGGAATAAATAACTTCAATTTATTCTCATAGTTATGGAAGTCAGGCATCAGCAGGGCTACATTCCTTCTGGAGGCTCCAGAAGAGAATCTGTTTCTTTGTCTTTTCCATGTTTTAAAAGATGTCTGTATTCCTTGACTTATGTCCCCTTCCTCCATCTTTAAATCCAGCAGCCAAGTGTCTTCCAATCTCTCTCTCTCTCTCTATCTATCTCTCTATCTCTATCTCTATCTCTCTCTGCTTACATTATCACATCACCTTTTTCTTCCTAAGAAGGACCTTTGTGATTAAACTGGGTCCACCTGAATAATACAAAATACTCTTCCCCATTTCAAGATCCTTAATAAAATCACATATGCAAATCACTTTTACCATGTTTAAAGTTTCATATTCACAGGCTCCAGAGACATAGAAGTGTGGACATTTGGGAAGAGGGTCTTATTCAGCCTACCACAGTAACTGTGATGTTAAGCTAGATCAATGAAAGCCTTAAGCTCAAAAGATAGGAAATGAGTCTGTTTCTGTCTCTGATGAGTGAGTTTGTGCTCACTTCCAGGGAGGTCACATTATAAGTGACATAGACTACTTATCATATTACATAGTATTATTTTATTATAATATTAAATATTGGAAAGAGTGTAAGGAAAGAGATCTTCTTGCACATGGTTAGAGACGGTGTAAATAGTTGTAAAGTTTTCTGAAAGGAAATCTGGCAACACACAGCTGAAGTTCTTCAGATGTTCATTTCTACTGATCTAGAAATTGTACTTCTACAAATTTATCCCTAGGGAAATAATCATGAACAGGTGCAAAGATTTATCTGCAAAGATATTCATCAAAGTACTGCCAGAAGAATAGGGGGGAAAAACAATTGATGGGGGAGAAATCTAACTTTCTATTCATCAAGTTTCAAATAAACTATAGTACATTTGTTTTAAACAGATATTAAACCCATCTGGCCATTAATAAACTGTTGTGGAGAAAAATTTGACAATATGAAAAGAGGTTTTCAACCTTCCAAGAAATGATGCAGCAGGGTCTAAATCAGCATACCCTGTGAACACCATGTTCATGTTGAGAGACATGAGCAGATCGGCCAGTGCCCCACTGGAAACAGATGACACATCTGCCTAGGACAACTGAGGAGGGTTTACTGCCAAAGGGGTGCGGTAGGGAAACACAAAGGATGTTGCAACCCCCACCCTAGCTAGTGGCCCAGGGTCAAGGGCAGAAGCCAGTTTAGGCCCTGGAGGAGAGCAGGCTGCCCAGGAGGGGTGGGACCCCCAGGGGACTGACTTGCCAGCCCCAGGCAGCTTGGGGGGTTGGGGGGGGCAGGAACACGAACACCCTGACCTCTCTCCTTTGTTGGATCTGTGCCCTAAGGACCTCTTTGTCCTAACATAGCAGCAAAGCAGGGGACAGAGTCTCTGTACCCAGTGTGGCCCACTGCAAGGCAGCCTCCTAGCGTGGAGAGGGGAGAAGAGGATGGCAAAGATCCAGCACAATCACGGATGTGCCTGTCATCATGGGTACAAAGGCTGGCAGCACATCCACCCATGAGCCATATACGGCCATCTCCTGGCAGCTTGCTTAATGGTAAATCTTCATTTTCTCTTGACTTTTTTGAATGTTCTACAGTGGACATATATTACTTTAGGAATCACAGAGGAAAGCAATTCAAACTGAAATATGGAGCAGAAAGAAAAAACAAAACTGGCTCCACTAGGTGAGGACCAGGGTGTTTTCCTGGCATGTGAGAGAAAAGGCTTGGCTATTTTCAAAAATCTGGAAGCCTGTCTGTCCTCTGGAGGAGGGATTAAACCTGGTGTGCAGTCAGCCAAGGACCAGAAAGTGACATGACAAGCAGGCAGAGTCCAAACCTACCTTACTAGAGCTGCCTGAGGGTGGCACTTGTTCCCTCTAGAACAAGAAGCGGCCTGATCATGAGGGTGTTTAAGCAGAAGACAGAAAATGTCTTGGTGGGCATTCCATGGAGATATCTGAAGGACTAGATGGAGCCCTGGACCAAACAAACTCTCAAATATCTTAAGTATCTTCTAGAAAAAAGGAGTGAATTATTGTTGATTATATGACTATGATGATTGCTGTAACTGAATTTGTTTAATAGTGCTTACTCTGGTTTTAGACAGGGAGCAAAGTGGAAAGGGATGTTTGAATACATTCTTATTAATTTAGACATTTAGTTCCAAGAGAAGGTTTCTGATGAGGAGTGTACCCGTGGGGGCAGGGGGTGGGGAGGGCCCACCTTGCAGTTTCAAATCACAGGACACTCAGTTCAAATTGGCACAACCAAATAGCACAGAGCTTAGACTTGCCTGGATCCTGGCACTTGAATGATTGTTCGGGACCTGACCTCTCTCCATTTCTTGACTCATTCCTCTATCAGGCTGTGCTCTAGTTTGGATCTGAAACGTCCCCCAAAGGCCCATGGCTTAAAGGCTTTGTCGCCAGTTTAGCGTTATTGGGATGTGGTGGAACCTTCAAGAGGTGGTATTATGGTTTGGATGGGAGGTATATCCAAAAGTTCATGTGTGAGACAATGCAAGAAGGCTTAGAGGAGAAATGATTGTGTTGTGAGAGCCTCAACCTAATCAGTGCATTAATCCCTGATAGTAACTAAAGGCAGATAGGGTGTGGCTGGAGGAGGTGGGTCATTGGGGGTGTGGCTTTGGGATATATGTGTTTGTATCTGGAGAGTGGAATCTGTCTCTGTTTTCTGATCATCATGTGAGCTGCTTCTATCTGTCACATTCTTCTGCCATGACATTCTGTCTTACCTCAAACCCTAAGGAATGGAGACAACTATTTAAGGACTGAGACTTCTGAATCCATGAACTCCCAAATAAACTTTGTCTCCTTTAAAATTGTTCTTATCAGATCTTTTAGTCACAGCAACAAAAAAGTAGACTAAAACAAATGGGGACTAATGGTACATTTTAGGTCATTGGGATGTGCCCATGAAGGGACAGTAGGACCCTGGCCCCTTTTTTTTCCTCTTGTTTTCTGGCCATGAGATAAAGAGCTTTGTTCAGCCATCATGGACACCATGTGCTCCCACCATGATGTGCTTTGTTTCTGCAGGTCCAAAACAATGCAATCATGGACTGAAACTTCCAAAACTGTAAGCCAAAATGAACCTTTTCACTTCATAAGTTGATTGTGTCAGGTATTTGTAATAGTAATGGAAAGCTGACCAACACATGCTCTGTTATGGAAAGAAGAATATCAACAGGTTTCCATCCTCACAGCTGTAAGTCTAGTGGGAAAAACAATGCCTATTTATAAATTGCTCAACCGAAAGTCCTGAGATAATCTTTACTTGGGCCTTACAGGTTTATTGGTCAATAACACATTCCTGAAATACTGTCACCAACAGAGTGCAATTTTCTGGCTGCTTCTGCTTCCCTCCAAATAACATGTAGAGAGAAAATAAGGAGTCAGGCATTAAAAACAGCCTCATTCTAAGTCCTGAAATGTTTTAGTTAGTGTGGGCATGGGTTGCAACCATGTTTTCAGCCTCTAGGTCTTTTTCTATAATGAAAATGAAGTTATTTTTAAAAAATGAAACCACAGCTGATTTGATGTTCTAGAATAAGAGGAGTGGGTTCTTCTTAGAATTCCAAGGTCATTGATGCTACCAAGGAGGAAATAGGCAGCAGTAGGAACCCCCATTCCATGGGTACATAATAGAGTCCTCTATTTCCCCAACCTGGAATCCGGCCTTTCTTGAAGGTCCGTCTTCTTGGAATCAATCAGTGCCTCCCCTCACCAAAAAGAGTATACTTCCCTGGTGAATTAAATATGAGAAGTTTTCTTCCCAACAAAGTCAAAGAATTCTTGACTATAGGACATTTCAGAGCCTTTAATATTTAAGAGTATTGGGAATCTGTAGAGGAAAACAGCAGGAAGGATTTCCCAAACCTATGTGGTCATAAATCCTTTGCAGCATCTTTTGGACTAGTATTTCCAGAAACAAACTCAGCAACAAGCCACTATAGGGCAACCAGCTCATTTTCTGGCCCAGCCCTGCCCTGCTCATCATTTTAACTGAGATCACAAAGCAAGAAAAGTTTACTGAGGAAGGCAGGATTGGTCCCTCCATCACCTCTCTGGAATGTTTAGAAATGAATAGAATAACACAGAGATAAAACCCACCAAATCCCTGGCTTCTCAAAAGAATCCTTTCTCCATCCAACCTGTTCCATGGTTGCTGGAATCAAATTGCAGAAACCCTTCACTCACTCCAGCTCCAGGCAGAGAAGAGACCACCAGAGACCACATACCAAGAGGACTTCTGGCTGCTCCAGGATCTTGCATTCACCTCTGGCACACCTCAGTCTGCAGCTGCAGAAGATCAAGTCAGGCACACATCTGTTCCCCAGACACCCGTCGCTCCACCCCAGTGTCCCCTTCCAAAAAAGCCTGGCCAGGTTTTCACAGTTAATTCCTCCAGGGCCCCTGGTTCATCTCCTCCCTTCTTGCTCCTATGAATTCTCAGAGATCAAAGCACCAGTGAGCCAGATCCTTGTTTGCTCAGCACTCAGCAGAACACCTTCAATTCTCAGCCTGAAAGGAGGCCGAAAGAAGGTCAAACTACTCCATTGTTGAAAAACTTGAAACCTGCAAGACACAGCCAAAGTATTAACAGATGAACTGCCATCCTTTTCTGGGCTTCAGGGTCCTGTAAAGTAAGGGTCTGCCCCCAACCAGTCAAATGTAAGAATCTGACAGGAAGTCAGCCAGAATTTTCCTTGGAGGTTACTCTCAGTTGACTCCAGCAATACACCAGTTCTGAGATGAAATTGGGACCTGCTGCCACAGTCCAGATGGTCAGCCTTCAAATTCAAATGTGGCCTTAAATGTCCATTTTGGGTCACTCCTCTGATCCATTCAGCCCCATGTTCCGGGCTGTGCTTCCTCCTTCTGATGTTGGTTCACAAAATTATGTGGCTTTTTAGAACTGAAAGGCCATCCAGTCTGGGGAATTTCAAACTTTTTAGCAACAGAAAAAAATTTCCAAACAAAATCTTATATTGAACCTATTATGGTTTGGATGTGAGGTGTCCCCCCTCCCTAAAGCTTCTTTGTTAATGCAGGGATATTCAGAGGAGAAATGATTGGATTGTAAGAGCTGCAACCTAATCAGTCCATCCTAGTTTGAATGGAATGAGCCTGTGGTAACTGTAAGCAGGTGGGGCATGGCTGGAGGGAGGCGGGTCGCTGGGGCTGAGCCCTGAAAGTATTCATCTTTCCTGTGACACCTTCCTCTTTTGCTCTGTTGCTTTCCAGGTACCATAAGGTGAGCAGCTTTCCCCCATTGAACCCTTCCACCATAAAGGTCTGCCTCACCTTGGGCCCAGAGCAATGGAGTCAGCTGACCATGGGCTGAACCTCTGATACGATGAGCCAAGAAAAAATTTGCCTTCTCTAAATTGTTCTTGTCAGGGATTTTGGTCACAGCAATGACAAGTTGACTAACACAGAATCCTAACATAAAATAGATAAAGCTAGTGTCCTTGAGAGAGAGAAGTGGGCATAGCAAGGATTTCCACCTACTTAGCACCCCTCTCTCCACAATTGTGGATCTGGTTTCCCAGTTTTAAAAGTCCCTGACATAGTCCTATAGTCCAGCCCCTTCAGTTTACACAGCACTGAGGACACAGAAGGAAAGGGTACAGCCTCCAACGGTACAGCACTACAAGCCAACTGGAATCCAGGTCTCAATTACTTCAATGCTGTCTTCTTCCTGCAAACAATTGCACAATACCACATCTCCCAGACCCTGCAGCTCCAAATCTGAAGTCCTTATTGACAGTTTGTACCTTTGCTTTGCACACCAACAGACTGCAAAATCAGTCCCACTTTTCAAAATGCTATTTCTGTTCTCACCATCACATCTCCTACTGGGAAACACCTGGGACCAGCTTTGTCCCTGCCTACCCCATCCCCCAAGTCCCATGCCCTGGGCACTTTGGTTGCCAGATTCCATTTCCTAAACTCTGCTAATCATTAGCATCACCTGGAAGCTTGTTAAAAGTATAGATTCCTGGGCCCAGCACTGGACTTAGTGAATCAGAATTTCCAAGGGTAAGTCCAAGTATCTGGGATTGCAATAAGTACCCCAGATCATTCTAATAACTGGCCTGCTGGAAAGAAAGCATGCTATTCAATGAAGTTGTGCTCCTTCTCCCTACCCACCAGTCAAAGATAGGGAATTCTTACACTAAATCTTAGCTTCTGTTGCTTGTGCTATGGGAATGTGGTACACCTTCTCTCGACACCCTTTTAGAATTATGGAGGGAAATCATCTCCGAAAGACTTTTCCTTCATATATTCTGAAGAAATAACTGTAGTCATGACCAAAGATTTGTTTGTGAGGTTGCTCATTGCCACATTAAAAAAAAAATGCAGAAATATTCACTAATGAGGAAATTGAGCCAATAAATTTTGGCATATGCCTATAATATTATAAATGTACTTTAAATTTTTAAAAATATTAATAGCATATGAATATGTTCACAACATATGTAGCATAAACATGACATGTCATAAACATAAATGTACAGTAGGATTGCATTCTTTCATATTCCTTAAGAACAAAAAAGATAAACAAGAAAACATTAATGTCATCTTTAGTATGGTCTAAGGGTCAGTGGCATTGTTTATTTTTTCTTACTTGTATTTCTTTTAATCTTCCAAAATTTCTACAAAGAACATGAATTTTGGAACCTATAAAAAAAAAAGTTACCTTGAAAACATCTTTGGGAGTAGAAAAAAATAGACAAGTGATGGAATTAAGATGATAGCTTCAGATATGTTACCAACTATAATCTTATTCATATCACTTAAAATGATTTTTAAAAAGTTTTATTGTTTGGTTGTTGCTTCTTTTTTTAGTATGAATTCATAAAAGCTCTGGAAAACAGGAAGGCATAACATCCATGGACAAGCTAGGACAAGAAATGTCTGGCACATAGAAAGCAAATAAGATCTCTAGATATTTAGGGAAAATCAGTAATATGAAGGCTGAGGATCAAAATAAAATTAGTATGGAGGTAAAAGATACAAATTTTAAATACAAGAGGAAATTTAGCATATTTGAAGAATCTATTCTAGAAGTCTAACTTCTATTCCATGAGAGGAGAAAAGAGAGAAAATGGATAAAAGGGAGGAAACTCCAAGACCTAATTGAAGGGAGGAAGTGCTCAATAAAAGCAAGAACATTCAGAGTAAAATCACTTACTAAGTACAGAGCAAAGCAAATAATTTAAAAGTTGCACTCTTTCAGAGAGTCATTCAACTATTTACATATAGTATATATTTTATCTTCATGACAACCCCATGAGTTCCTAATTAGTTATTTTCCCCATATTACATATGAGACTGCTGAACAGAGAAACCAAAATTACTTAACCAAGTCTGCACAACTAGCCATGAATGGAGCCAAGTCCTTGATGAAATTTTAAGACACCTAAGAAACAAAATTTCTAAGAATATATAAAAAGAAATGGCTCCCTGTTAAAGAAATAGATAGACATGAAGTTTCTTTTCAACAGCCCTGGATTTTAGAAAACAAGTACACCAAAATTATAGAGAAAATTATCTTGAATCTAGAATCCTATTTGCAGCAACAATCTTCCAATCGGAAGAAGCAGGTCACTAGGGTCTTGCCCTGGGAAGGTATATCTTTCCCCAGTGCCTTCCTCTCTCTCCATATCTGTGCTTCCTGGCTGCCATCCTGTGAGCAGCCATCTCCACCACATGTTCCCACCACCATGATGTGCTGGCTCACCTCAGGCTCAAAGCAATGGGGCCAGCTGACATTTTACTTAAACCTCTGATAGTGTGAGCCAAAGTAAATATTTTCTTCTTTAGTTTGATTTTCTCAGGTATTTTATCACAGTGATAGACAAATGACTAATACAAATAGCTGATAGTTAGAATAGGGGAGAGGATAAATGTAGAGGAGGAAAGCATATTAAAGTCAAAAAGGAAAACAATAAGAAAACTGGAAAATGTCTATAAACAAATGATATGAGGACATAACACATCAAAACTTGTGAGAGTACAGCTAAAGCAGTTCTCAGAGGAAAATTCATGTGTGAATACATGCATGTATGTGTATATCACTTATTCATATATACACACACAATCAACAGCTTATTAAGAAAGAGGGACATCAGTGGGGATAGTGGAGCATGTGCTTCTGAAGTTCCTCCCTCCCATTAAAGAAATGAAAACACTGGAAGAAGCTGTCATAATCAACTTTTTTCAGGACTGTAGAAATGAACCAAAGGCTTGTAACAAACCATGAAGCATATATTCATGAAAAAGGACTAGATCTCAATAAGAACACTAAGCTTTGTGGCATTTTGACTTGCCCTATTCCCAAACCCACCTCTCTAGATCTGCCACTAGCCTTGGAAATCTAGACCCATGAAATCATGGTGAAAATCAGCAGCCTAGCTGCCACTAGAAAGAATAAAATAAGGTCAGGGCTCCTCCTCCAAAGCCTCATTCCTAAAGAATTATCATAATCTGTCTTATCTAGCATTGCTCTGGAAAATCTCACTCAGAGTTTGTCTTTATTTCCCCTGACTCAGATCTTGCCCAGTACAAACTGCATTTCCCTGAACTTTTGTTCAGGGAATCAAAACAATCAGCAGCAGTAGTTTAACAAGGCCACTGCCTCAGGCAGTGATACCAGTTGGTACAAACAACGAACTGACCAAAAAATATTAAAGGAAGATCTGAGGAGTGAGATGACCTTAAAGCTTTGAAAGTGTTCACCACATTCCTGGGAATCTGGAAGGCCACATATATGCATAAGGCTGTGCCTAAGCCCAGTGCTGTGCTCAGGTCCAGTAAGGATCTGAGAAGGCTCCAAATCCTCACATATGGCTGATCCAGAGGTGCCACGTAACAGGAGGTAAAGGGAAAGGCAGAGTATAAACTGTCTACCTGAGATGGGAGCATGCTCCCAATACACATATCACTGACAGATCTGCCCCCAAAAGCATCAGGAGTCCTTCAGGCAGAAAAGACAGTGTATGAGATATTAGTTCAGAACTACATGAAATAGAACTTAGAGAGGTAACTATAGAAATAAATATAAAAGAATACATTCATTTTCTGTTTATAAGTCTTTCTATTCTGATTTAAAACACAACTGAATAAAGAAATGATTGTGTTACGGTTTGGATCTTAAATGTCCTTCTGAGGCTTATGCTTGGAAGGCTTGTTCCCCAGCTGGTGATGATGTTGGGGGATGGTGGAAACTGTAGGAGGGGATCTAGTTGAGGAAATAGGTCTCTGAGGAGTGCCCTGGAAGGTATATTTTGTCGGTGACCCTGACTCTGTCCTCTCTCCTTTTCCTGGCTGCCATGAAGTTAGAAGCCTCCTCCACCACATGCTCCTGCCACCATGATGTTCTGCCCCATCTCAGGCCCAAAGCAATGGAGTCACTTAACCTTGGACTGAAACCTCTGAAACTATGAACCAAAATAAGTCTTTTCTCCTATAAGTTATTTTTCTCTTGTATTGTGTCACAGTCACATTAATCTTATTAACACAAATTGTAAACATTTTTATAAAGTATAAAAGTATATGTAAAATGCTTTTCTGTATTTAGATTATAGTATAGTAGTCTGCTCAAGTGCCATAACAAAATAGTACAAACTGAGTGGCATAAACAAGAGAAAATTACTATAATTCTGGACACTGACAAGTCCAAGATGAAGGATCCAATTTATCTGGTTCCTGGTGATGGCTCTCTTCCTTGCTTGTAAATGGCCACCTTCTTACTATGTCCTCAGTTGGCCAAGAGAGAATGCCTTGGTCTTTTCCACTGACCTCTCAGTCCCCACACTTGTGACCTTATTTGACCTTCACTACTCCACCACAGCTCTGCCTCCAAAAACAGTCACATTGGGGATTAGAGCTTCAACATATGAACTTGGGGGAGGAGGGACACACAAATGTTCAGTCCATAACAAAAAGTTAATAATTGTAAAACTATAAAAAAGGTTGATTTTAAAAGTGATTATATATTATTGTTAATTGTAGTGATTGTGCTGAACATTGGGTTTCCAGAATGTGCCCATCTAATAGCTGAAAGTCTGCACCCTTTGACCAACATCTCCCTGTATCTCCCACCTGCTGGACCCTGGTAACCACTTTTTCACTGTATACTTCTATGAGTTCGACATTTTTAGATTTTACATACAAATGAATCAGAAAGTATTTATCTTTGTCTTTCTGTGTCTGGCTTATTTTGCTTAGCATAATATCCTCCAGAAATTTTCTAAAAGAGTAGATATTAAGTATTTTCAGTTTATGCACACACACAATAAAAGGTAACTACATGAGATGATGGATGTGTTAATTAGCTTGATAGTAGTCAAGAAGGTAATCATGTAACAATGTGTATATCAAAACATCACATTGTACACCTTAAATATATACAATTTTTGTCAATTATACCTTGATAAGGCTAAAAAAAGATGATTATAATATGTAATGTTGGTGGGCACATAGTATATATAATTTGTTATAATAACAGCATAAAGGGAGGAAGAACAGATATCTGAAAACAAAGTTTGTATGTACTATTGAGTTAGTATTAATCTGAGCTTGATTTTTATAAATTAAGATGTTAATTAAGGCATAGTGATGCACACCTGTAATCCCAGGTACTCTGGAGGCTGGGATTAACACACCAATACTAATTTAACACATAGAAAAATAACCAGATTTAATGAAAAATAATATTCAACAAATAAATATAAATGGAAAATAAATACATGAAAAGATGGTCAATCACACTACTTAATGGGGACATATTATTTTAGAAGGAGGGATAGTTTTATCCATCAAATTAGCAAAAATTAAAGACTATTGCCAAAGTATGAGAAAAATGAGGCCCGTCCTATGCTGGATGTGGGAGTGAAAATTGGTGCAGCTTCAAGCAGTGTTTTGTCTTAGTCTACCAAAATTTAAAATATATGTATTTTTTAGTAGTAGTTCCATTTTCAAAGTCATACCGATACATGTGAACCCGGGACAAGTATGAGAACGTGACTTTGAGCAGATATGTCTGGTGTAGTGTGTTTTTTGTCATTAGAAAAAAAAATCTGGGAGCCAGGCAAGGTAGTACACACCTGTTATCCCTCAGGAGGCTGAGGCAGGAGGATAACAAGTTCAAAGCCAGCCTTGGGAAAAGCAAGGCACTAAGCAACTCAGTGAGACCCTGTCTCTAAATAAAATACAAAATAGGGCTGGGGATATGGCTCAGTGGTCAAGTAGAGTGCTTCTGAATTCAATCCCTGGTACCCCCCCCCCAAAAAAGAGAGAGATCAATACAAAGGAGGAAAGGGAGCAGGGGGAGGGAGGAGGAAAATACTAGGGAATGATATTGGCCAAATTATGTTCTGTTGTGTGCATGTACAAATATGAAACAACAAATCTCACCATTATGTACAACTACAGTGTGCCAATAAAAAAGAAAATATAATGAATGTAGAAATACTTTATATATTCCTAAGCCTTACAAAAAATACATCAATAACAATGTGCCCTTTTTTGTCTTGTCACAGCAGCTGATAGAATTCTCTTTTTTTTATTTTTTATTTTTTAGTTGTCAATGGACCTTTATGTTATTTATTTATATGAGGTGCTGAGAATCGAACCCAGTGCCTCACACATGCTAAGGCAAGCGCTCTAGCACTGAGCCACAAGCCCAGCCCCTGGTAGAAGAATTCTTGCAGAAAGAAACTAACTCAGATATGTGAAAATGTTTTGCTAAGACCTTTGAAGGGTAGAAGCTGAGTTTCTGGAAACCGAATGTGGACAGAGCGAATGTTACTCTACACAGAGCAAAGAAGAGAGGAAGGGGAGACAATGGAGACCATGGTTTTAGGATACATCCTTTTTCCAAGACTCTTCACCTCCTACCCAAAAATCTTATCAACAACATTACTAAATTCATCTGCAACTGCGGGTCCACCACAATCAATCCCTATGAAAATGGAATATGGAGAAAATTCCCAATACTTCTTTCCTTCTACTAGAAGATGGGCTAAGCTGCCAACAGAGTTTCTCTGTCCTGTGCCCACTTACTCATGGCTCTGACCATACTTTACTGGAAGTCTCACCTCCCTCCCACCACCTCCCACTAACTCTTTCCCTGAGGGCAGAAACACATCTTTCAACTGTGAATCAGGATTTGCCACGGGAAACTCTTGCCTGCATCCTAACACCTGCCATTCATTAGACTCTGGAGCTGTCCTGGGATCCTGAAGTCTTTAGATCACCTATGTCACATTTCTAGGAGGCTGGTATGTCTGGAATTGTCCAGTCATTCTGATGGAACTCTCGGCTTTCCCAGCTGCTTTGTAGAGTCGCCTTTCAACAATGCAACACATGCCTGTAATAGCTATTTGGACTTCTTCCTTCTTCAGGGTGGCCCCAGTTCACGGACCTGACTTTTCTCAATCAAAGCAATTTGCAAAGTGTTCAAGCATCTTAACTGTGATTTGTTACATTGATATAAGGCTTTTTGCTTAGATGAATTTGCAAGTCAAACAAAATCCTTTGTTAGCTCACAGGTCTTTTCTTAACTACTTTGTTAACAATCTTAGAGAAGCCAAGTTATCCTAAAATCCAGAGCTATCAGTAAAGAACATATACATATATATACACAGGAGGGGGAGGAGATTAATGCAGAAATCATCCTAATTTTTTTAAATTTTTTAATTAAGTATTTTAATAGTAAAAGATGGGAAATGCTCATAAGCAACAAGAGGAGAAAAAAAATCACCCTGTCTAGAAATAACTACCTTAGTGTTTCCATGTACATCCCTTCGGGCATTTTTCTATACATATGTATTTATGCAAAAGTGAGATCATATGTACTGTTTTTAACTTGCCTTTTTTCCTTCCTGTTATTGTGAATAACTTTGTTCCAGTCTTCCATGTTTATCATTGTTCTGACTGCTGTTTCTTGGAACTTTCCATTTTTTACGACCTGAAAGTATTCTATAAAATGGATTTATCTTGCTTCTTTTACCAATCCCCTAGTCTTGGGCATTAGGTTGATTCCAATTTCTCCTGTTATAAACAATTCTTTAATTTTTCAACATTTTGGAGAAAATGCCACTCATCCAAAAGAATGAAAGTCGAGAAATACAACTACCAGTTGTGGTCAGAAATCACAGGGAACCCTTTCTTAGCCTGAATTTAGTTTTCTTTCTGGACTTTTAGTTTTTAAATCCTTCTTCCCTGTCGCCAAATCATTTTAATCATCTAAATAATTCCTCCCCTTGATCTTCCACTCCCTCACTGTCTACTCATCTCAGTTTTTCTGAAACAGCTGCTTCTTTCCCTTTTATTCAGTCCACTTCTGCTATCTCCTCTCTCACTTTCATCCACTCCCGCTCTGTCCCTTGACTGAGACTGTTCTTTGAAGCCTACTGTACAAAAGACCCATGCAAGGCCCTGCAGGGATCAGAGGGTGAATGGGGCACACTCTGAGTCCTAAAGGAATCTGTAGTCTGATTGGATATGCAAGATACATATACACAGTGGTGTGCTGGTAAATTGGCTCCCTGAGGGGGAAAAAAATCCTTGATGTAAAGGTTTGCCAATATCTATGCTATAAAATATTCCCACCATGGCCAAGCACCAATATGACGTAACTGGGCCAAGAGCTGGGAAGAGATGCACACAAACTGGATCCAGGACACAAACGTATGAATGTGGAAAGCTCAAATATGTACACACATGCATGTGTGTGTACACACATATAAACATGTAAGTGTACATTGCATGTACCTAGATGTACATGTATATATTATATACATGTATTATTTTAGCTTTTCATGTACATTCAGTCATATATGCAGATACTTAGGAGAACAAAATTATGGCATCATCTCCATCGCCATTAGTAATGTTTATTTATCATTTACCATGTGCTCAGCCCTGAGTTCGGTGTGTTTTACATATATTGCTTTACAACACACTTCGGAGAGGTGCCATTAGTACCATCCATTTCCACCCCCACCTTTGCAAAATTGGAGTCTGGAAGAGAGAGGTAATTGGCACTAAGTGATAAAACCAAAGTTCAATCAAGGTCCATCTGATGCCAGAGCCTAAGATGAGCACATTTTCTTACTGCTTCCTGCCAGGGAGCCAAGCCAGGGCACAAGCTATGGATTCCAAGGGGCAGACCAGCCATGAGTCCAAAGAAATAGACTGGCATCCTATGGATTTGTGTGATCAAACTGCTTCACCATACATCATTTCTCTTCTTCAACACATGAGGGCTAGTTGTTAGCTCTCAAAGTTGCTCTTCAAGTTACTATAAAACTCTATTCATTTCATTTTCTCCTTTTTCCTAATAAAAGACTTCTTGAGTTTTTTTGTTTTTTTTTTTTTTTGGTACTAGGGATTGAACCCAGGGGCACTTGCTTAACCACTGAGACACATCCTCAGCCCTTTTATAGTATTTTACTTAGAGACAGGGCCTCACTAAGTTGCTGAGGCTAGCCTTGAACTTGCAATCCTCCTGCCTCAGCCTCCCAAATCACTGGAATTATATGTGTGTAACCACGCCTGTATATTTTATTTTTAACCATGGCTTTCTTGTACCTATTTGTTTATAATTTGTCTCCTGAATGTTTTATTTCTATTTCCTTGTTAATTTCCATTGATGATTCCTCTATGAAACTGGGAGACAAAGAACTTATATAACCAGAAGGAAGGCATATACGTAGGGAGGGCAGGTCAAAGGTCCACGGAGCTGGCCTGACTTTGCCGTGTAGGCAGGATAAGCTTGCCATTCTGAAGGCACGCATGTGTGTACGTAATGGGAGCATCAGTAGAGGCCTTTTGCTATTATTCTCCCATTCCTTGGCTCTGGGGAATCTGAATCAAGTTCTGCAACAGAAGGACCTGAAAAAATTGAACAGAAGTCAGCAGAATACCACAAAGATGATTAAAGAATTGAAAACTGAGACCAACTATGGAAAATTAAACTACCAAGAATCTCCCCACTGACATAGAAGGCTGAAAGGGGAATGAAAAAACAGTTTTTCATCAAAGGCAGGAAGGAGGAATTAATCCTCTTGAGTACTTTCCACATGCTAGGCACTGTACTGCATTTTTGCACATTGTCTCAAATAACTTACAGTAGCCCTTCTCAGGATGTCATACAGTCTCCATGCTTTCAAACAGCAGCACAGTGTCCATGGGGAGTTGGTAACTTGTTACATAACACAGAACTGACAGGTGAAGAGTCAGAAAGCATAATCCCAGCATTTAGGGAGGCTGAGACAGGAGAATCGCGAGTTCAAAGCCAGCCTCAGCAACAGCGAGGTGCTAAGCAACTCAGTGAGACCCTGTCTCTACATAAAACACAAAATAGGGCTGGGGATGTGGCTCGGTGGTCAAGTACCCCTGAGTTCAATCCCCGGTACCCAAAAAAAAGAGTCAGAAGGCAAACCTTGTCTCACAGAGCTCGCAACCCACATCTTTTCCACAGTCAAGACCACCTCCCGTTGAGTAGCAGGGTTCACTACTGTGGCACTAGACACTGAGGGTCAGATAATTCCATAGGTAATTCTTTGTTATGGAGAGCTGTGCTGGCACTGTATGGTATTTAAGAGCATCCTTGGCCTCTACCCTCTAAATGCCAGTTGCATCTACAACACTTGCCAGCTGTGACATGGCCAAGTGGACCCAGGGACAAAAATCCCCTCAGGTTGAAAACCACTAAAGCAGATAGCAAATCTATCTGTTCTCCATTTCACAAAAGGGACTTTTTTAAGCCGTCGTTTTGGTCAAAAATGGATAAAAATGTACTGACCACATATGCTATTAACGTTAGCCATTCTGCCATGTGTAAGCTCCCTGCACATTGGAAAACAGACAAGACAATCTGTGACAGCCTTCTCTTACCTAAGACGATGAAACAAAGGGCAAACATTTATTGAGTTAGCAGTTCAGGCTGGGTACCATTCTAAGTGCTTACTACATATTAACTCATTCTGTCTTCACGATGGTCTCCGAGGTAGGTACTATAATTTTACAGATGAGGACACTAAGGTAGAAAAAGGTCCATCTCCCAAGGCTGCACTTCCAGGGAGTGACAAGGTAGAGATTCAATGCTGAGCAGAGGGCTGTCTCTTCCTGGGGTCACTCCTGGCCAGAGTTTTGTCCCCAACACTATTGTAGTTCACTGTTGCCCCTGCCTTGAGGCCTTGTGTCTGGCCCAGAAGTGCCATGACTGAGCCATGGGCAGCTCTGACTGAGCCACTCCTGTTCTTTGAGCTTAGAAGCCTGGCTCTCGAGCGTCCTCCTACACACGTAGCAAACGTCTTCTCCTCAATCCGGCTTGGCCTGGTTCCTTCCAGAAAATCATGCTTTCATGCCTCTGTGTTTACCCTCAACCCATGGACCGGGCCTATTTTCTCTCTCGGGGCTATGACCCTACCACCCACACACTGCCATGTGTCTGTTGATTTTTCTCCTTCCTGTCTTCTCATAATTTTCTCCCTCTTTCCCATCTGTAAAGGCCTTTCTTGGGGTCTGAGAGAGGTGCTGGACCACAGGTATGTTTTCTGTCTCTGCCAGGCTATGGCCTGTCCAAGTCAGAGGCCTGTGGTGAGCCTGTCCCAGCAGGAGGGTGGATCCTGGCCCCCAGGGCGTGACCAGAGGGAAACTGTGGATTCCTTCGTGGCTGTGCGCCTCAGGTGAGACCTTGCTCTCCACTTCACTAGGTTCACTTGGGAAAGATGACCTCTGCTCTCTGGGAGCATCTGTCCTGCTAGGGCAGCAGGTGGTGACGAACGAGACTCCTGGGTTCAAATCCTACAGTGATTCATTAGTTGCCCCTACCTTTTCTCCTCTGGGAAGGCCGACACCATATGAGGGAGGTGGGAACAGTGCAGCACCCGCCCCAGCACGGCTGTTGGGGGGATGAGGTGGCAGAAGCTATGGAAAGGTCTGGCGCCTGATGGGTACTCCCCAAAGCCTCCCTGTTTCACCCCACAAGGGTTGTAGCAGGTAATGCTGGATCCACCAGGAGAAGTACCAGGGACCCTGTCACTGGTATTCATGGGTAGTCTGCTTCTCCCAGAACTGACCTGTGTCCCAGGGAAGCTGCCAGGGACAGGAAGCTCCATGCTGGTCCATGTCAGCCTTTTATGCCCAAGTTTCTATTGTTTGGCACAATTACTGTCATATTTCATGTTAAACAAATAAGATCTTCTTCTTAGCAAGAAATACATCAATTTTTAAGTGAAAGTGAAATTTTTACACAGATTGTAAGAAATTTCTGCTGCTGAGATTTGCAAGACTTGCAGTCTTCAAGGATCCACATAGTACCCATCTGCCCCTACCTATGAGGAAAACTGGAATAACTCCTTTCTGACAACACCAGAAGGAGGAAGGCTACCAGTATTCCCATTTCACAAATGAAGCCACAAGAAATTAATGACAGGTCTAATATCACATAGAGGAAAGTGGCAGGCAAAAGTAGGCTTCCCCTTCTGAGCTCCACCACCACCTTGTTGGGCAGCCCTAGGCTGCCCAAGGGCTTCGGCAGGTTGAAGAAGAAGAGATGAGAGGAGCAGACAGGAGCTGAGAGAACAGGGCTAAAGGAAAATCAAGAGCCAGGGGAGCAGAAGACATCTTTCCCTGCAGCTCCTCCTCTGGCAGGACACCAGCATCAAGCTCCCCACCCCTGCATGCCCTACACATTCTGAGCTACACGCATCCTGAATATAAGGCAGCTGAGCCCCTCATATCCCTCAAGCCAAACCTGCTGCTGAGCTGTTTCCCAGGTGATTCATTATGGGTCAGGACCCTAATCAATTCCAATTCAATTTAACTGTTGCTGACTTCAGGATGGTACTCTGAGCTTCCATTTAAATGCAAGGGGAAATAGACTTTTGAAATAAGAGTTTCCGGTGTACTTTCCACCCACACCTAGATGTAGCCAAAGTTCACATTGTGCACCTGAAATGAATGGTGGCTCCTCGTGGGCACATCTGACTCTCGTGTTGAGCCACAGAGCCAGCCAGAAGAAAGACCATCCTGCTCACTCACAGACAAGGTCAGCCGCATGGAAGGGGCCTGGCAAGCTGTACCCATGAGAAGGCAGCATCACTCCTTCTCAGCTCACTCTCAAATCAGCAAATGCAGAGTCACCAAAAGGCCCATGAGGTCATCGCACAACTAGACCCAAAGATGCAAACAGAGAACAGCATCACTAGGCACACACTCGCACTCTTTCTGTATCTCTTTCTATCTAGGCTTCTCTCTCTCTCTCTGTCTCCTTCCCTCTCTGTCTCCATCTGTCTCTTGTGTATTCTCGGATATTTGTGCAATGTGAGTGTTTTCACCGAACTTTCAAGTCTGAACTATCATCTGGGATTTCTATCAGGCTCCATCTGCTTCCAGAACTGTGTGCAAACAGTAACATCCAAAGCTCAGAAAAGGGGGGCCAGAAAACATTTTTATTTGTTCTGACCAGAAAAGCCATATGATCCTGAATGTGTGAAAGAAAAATCAGAAAAAGAAAGTGAAAACAGATTGTCAGTCCTGGTGATAGTCCACAAAGAGCCTCTCAAGAGGCTCAAAGAGTGTGGCCCAGAGGGGCATAAAATAAACCCCCAGCATAGGCCTTCTACCCAGAAACGCAGCTTCCAAACCACCTCACCTTGCACAGACACAGGTTGAAATCCTGGCTCTCCAGCTTGCCACTGTGTGAGCTTGAGGAAACTGTTTGACCTCTCTGAGCCTCACCCCCCACCCCCACTATAAAGCCAGACTAATCATTTCTACTATGTAAGCACACCATAAGAATCAAATCCATTTAAAGCCTTTAGCATGGCACCTGCCGTACAGATGTCCAGTAAATGGTAATGGTGGAGACCATGGTGGTACTGGTGCTGGTAGAGGATGCTGGAGGTGGTAATGGTAGAGACACTGGTAGTGATGGCAGAGGTGGCGACAGCGTTATAGGTACTGGTGGTAGATGGATGCAGTGATCATGGTAGTGGTGGTGGGAACGGTGGAAGGGGTAGTTGAGATGGTGCTGGTGGAAACGGTAGAGGTGTACTTTGAACAATCGACTCTCATTTACCAGGAGTTTTAATGACAGTGTTCCAGCGTTTCTGATGCATTCGTCCTTGAGGAACCTTTGGAGCCACTATTATACAGTCCAATCCCTTTAGCCTTATTCGGAGTAGCTATGTGTACACCGTGTGAAGGGCTTCACCTCAGCAAACATGGAACCAGGCTCTGGACCTGGGAGTTATCTAGTGAATAAAGATACACACATTCTCCTACCTTTCCTGTCCCTGCCATTTCCTGCTTCCTCAGCACCTAGCTAGCACAACCAGCTTCCAGCTTGCCTCTTTCTCCCCACCTCTCTTTCTGCCCTGAACACCTGACTCCCTGGTTGAGAGCTCACACTAGGGAAACACAAAGCCAACAATGAAAATACAGATTTCCTCCTCAACACACTCTAAGACCTTCCTCCCACCTTGCCCCAAAGTTACCACGAGGAGTTCCTCCACAGACAGAAACAAACCCCAAACACCAAGTTGAACCTCCTAACTGTGGGAACAAAATGGATTTAGATCAGAAAAGTGAAGAACTGAGCACCAAAATTTAAGACATTGTTAACCCAGAGCTCATTGAACCTTTAAGCAGCCGACAGTTCTAGAGAAACAGACAGATGTGTCCCCTTGAGTTTCATAGAAGTCACGTTGTCCAAGGAGGTCTCAGGAAGTGTGATATACTTGTAAGGAACATTGGAGCTGGAACCACACCCCTTGGTTCAGATCCAGGTCCTTTAGGAACAACTCAGTCTGTCTCCTTGAGCCTTGGTTGTCACATCTGCAAATGGGGATCATTCCCCACTTATTCTGACCAGAAAAGCCAAATGATCCAGAATGTGTGAAAGAAAAATCAGAAAAAAGAAAGTGAAAACAGATTGTCAAATCTGGTCATAGTCCACAAAGAGCCTCTCTTTGTGGGGCTGATTTTTAAATGGAGATAAGCTCTGAAACAATGAGCTTCTTTTATTCCTGTAGTTCATTTGTAGAACATCTTTCTAGAACAACCAAACTCATCCTTCAAGCAAGGCGATGGCTCCCAGCTGTCCCTGTGCAATGTCCATGAGCCTACCTCAAGCCCCTTCCTGGACACCCAGGTTGTAATAAGGTCTGTGAAAAACACTGGAAGGTCTGGGTAGGCCCTGAATGTCAGTCTGTGATTTGTGCCATTCACAGAAGCCCCTGGTACATCAAGGCTGGGTAATAGCAAACCTTTTGCAGGGAAATTTTCATGAATATGTCTTTTCCTGGGTTTATGAAACTCTTCTCGGGGAACTTTCCAGCATGTCAGGGCAT